>VNJU01005104.1:0-48962 GCA_008042675.1 Drosophila seguyi | reverse complement strand
TTCAAAAATTCAAAATTTGGTAGAACATTTTTGAGTATTTTCTGAATTTCGAAAAATTTCAAAATTCTAAAGGGTGGGCAAACGTGGTCAAACGATTCTAACCCGATATCAAAAAAAAAATTTTGAAAAAAGGAAACTTTTTGATTTTCGAAAATTTTTGAAAATTTTCGAAATTCCATATTTTCGAAACGGGACGTGGTAAAAAAAAAACAAAAGGTGGGCAAACATGGTCAAACGAAGGTTAAAGATGGTCAACTTTCAAATTTCAAAAATTCAAATTTTGGTAGAACACTTTTGAGTATTTTCTGAATTTGGAAAATTTTCAAAATTCTAAAGGGTGGGCAAACGTGGTCAAACGATTCTAATCCGATTTCCAAAAAAAAAAATTGAAAAAAGTAAACTTTTTGATTTTCGAAAATTTTTGAAAATTTTCTAAGTGTCATATTTTTGAAACGGGACGTGGTAAAAAAAAAATAAAAGGTGGGCAAACATGGTCAAACGAAGGGTAAAGATGGTCAACTTTCGAATTTCAAAAATTCAAAATTTGGTAGAACATTTTTGAGTATTTTCTGAATTTCGAAAAATTTCAAAATTCTAAAGTTTTTTGACAAAATAATTTTCTTTTCGGAGATGGCGATATTTTTTTCTTTGGTACTCCGAAAAAAATGTTTAATGTTCCATAATTTTTAAAGTTTTTATTTTTTCCAAATTCTAAAGGGTGGGCAAACGTGGTCAAACGATTCTTATGCGATTTCCAAAAAAAAAAAATTGAAAAAAAGTTATCTCTTTAATTTTTGAAAATTTTCGAAATTCCATATTTTCGAAACGGGACGTGGTAAAAAAAAAATAAAAGGTGGGCAAACATGGTCAAACGAAGGGCAGAGATGGTCAACTTTCAAATTTCAAAAATTCAATTTTACCCAACCTGGCTTCTTTGAGCTTAACATAATGTGTCCCTGTTCTAAAAAGTAAACTCTTCATATTTAAATAAATCGTAAAACAATTCAAAATATGTGATCAAAACAATTTTATAATCACTCATTTTTTGGGATATACCCCTTATAAACAAAGGTTTTATAAATTAAAGACAGGTTAAATTTTGTAAATTTTAATTTCTTTTAATAAATACTAAAACAATACGAAATGTGTGATAAAAACAATTTTATAAGCACTGATATTTAAGGATATACCCATTTAAAAATTTTATAATTAAAAAAAAAACGTTTTAATTTGAAACATTTTAAATTCAGGATTTTAAAATGTTTTTTTTTTTTTAAATAGGGATAAGTAACCTTAAAAAATCTAACACATAAGAGCAGAAAAATAAAAACAATGGTTTTTTAATCTAATTTAAATTTCTCTTGCAAATTGCAAGGGTATACAAACTTCGGCTTCTTTTTTTTGTTCCCTCTCATATTTTATTTTATTTTTTTGTTGTTGTTTTCATGTCTGTTTGTGTTGCGTGAGGAGGGACTAAGTGGCAAAAGGGGCTGGCTGGAGCTCGGGGAGCCTGCTGGAAAAGGGAGCCGACGTCCTGCCATAAAATTGCATGTCCAAGTTGTTTTATTTGATTATGCGAGTGTGTGTGTGTGTGTCTGTGTGCGTTTGTTGTTTGTATTTTTTGCGAGAGTTTATTGCGCGGAATGCTATTTAATAAATTCCATTTTCAGCTCCTCCCCTTCTCCTCCCTCCCTAGCTGTCATGCTGCTGGTTCCCGTTGAGGTTGATGTTGTTGTTCTTGTTGTTCCCGCTGGCCGGCCAGGATTTATCTGTCCATTCAGCTGTTGTTGTTTGTGTTGTGTTGCTGCGTTCTTGCTCTGGTTGTATTTCCGTTTTCCATCTTGTTTGGGCCAATGCAAATTTTTAAAATTCAATTTCGCTCGTAACTTCAATTGCATCAAAGGGCAGCTCCCAGTGTAAAGCGCCAAAAGAAAATGTGCGGATGGTATGAATATGAAATATGAACATCCGTAGAAATGTGCAACAACATCCCTTTTGGCACATTGCAATTTCATATTTCATTCTCAGATTTATTATTACATTTTCCTTTTTGCCTCCACCACCATTTCGAGCCAAGGCAGATCCCCCCCGCGGCGTTTAGTTTTGGCCCAAAAAAAAACTAGAAAAGAGAAATAGATAAAAAGCGAGTAACAATAAAGACGCTCCAAAACTTAAGCACCTTAACTCACTTTGCAAGCTTCAACACGAGAAGAACTTAGTAGAGAAAACGAACAAAAAAAAAATGAAAAAAAAAGAAAACTAAAAATAAAACTCCGCATATAATCGAGAGGAGAAAAGAATTTCCAACTACGCTAAAAACTTTTCTCCGACAGCGCAACTTTTTCTTTCTTGTCCTGGAAAAGTTGTGCACCCTTTGTTATTGTTATTGCTGGCAACTTCCGCTACAACTATAACTATAACAAAAAAAAGGAAGAAAAAAAAACAGGAGCAAGTACATCCTCGATAAGCGTGAGTTCAATGCTTAAAGCCAAGTTTAGCAGAAAAAAAGGAGGAAACTTTAAAAATGGGTTGGCTGCGTTTTCTATTTCACTTGTTCGAGAGCTGCCACGCCCTCAAAAAACAAAAAAACAAGGACAAGAGAGCCATAAAAATGTTCCTGTAAGCCTTCTGGCGGGGGGAGAACACAAAAAAAAACACAAAAGTTTTTAAAAACAACTGCTGGGAGAGGGAAAAACAGGCACCCAGGGGCAGGCAGGTGGGCGGCACACAAAAGCAACAATGTTCAAGTGCAGGCACTGGCAAATATTGTGTGTGTGTGTGTGTGTGGAGCACACCCATACATGCAAACACCCAACTGCAAAGCAAAACAAAAAAGGAAATAACTTCGAGAAGCCGAAGTTGGTATACCCTTGCAGGGATCAGTGATCGACCACAAATAAGCTTAAAGTGCCTCAGGGATAGTCAGAATCATTTTCATCATGCAAACATTTTCTGTGTTGGTTTTTATTAGTTTAAGAAATCAGAATTTGAAGTTGAAAACTAAACAATTAAATTTTTTTTATTTATTTATTTTTTTTTTTTTGTTATTTCAGGTTTTGTGAGTTTTTTTTTAATTTAATAAGTTTTCATTTTAATTTTAACCATTTTTAGACCTTGAGTAATATTTTTTCCAATATTTTTTATTAATGAAGTAGAGTTTTAATGGTAAATCTAACTATATATTTATATGTCGATCTATGACTTTTTGTGAAGCTTATTGTGTCCTCAAAAATACCTAAAATATTCGACTTGTGATCGATATTTATCGATATTTTCATATGATAAAACTGCATAAATCAAAAAACCCATAATTAAAATTAGAAACGATTTCTATCTTACTTGTTATTAAGGTAATAAAATCCATACTTTTTTTCTATAAAAATTTATATATTCATTTTGACAATTTGAATGATGTAATAATAATAACACTTTAAAAGGGTAAATTTTTGATTGCGAACATTTCTTAATTGAACCTGCTGCTGATATATGTGACTTAAAAGATCGAAAAAGAATTCTTCACTGCATTACAAACTCTTTACTAAAATTATAATACCTTGAAAGTGTATACAAAAACACTGGCAAACAACTCTTAAAAGCTTGCACAAGCAAAATGAGGGAGAAATAAAAAATATGAGAGCTTGCAACTGCACTTTTCCCCACATGCAGCAGCTACTAGTTGGAAAAACACCAGGCTTTAAAGCCCCAAACCCCCTTAAAAAAATAAAATCACTAAAAATGCGCATAAATAAATTCAAAGTAATGGCCAAATGAAAAACAACTTCCATTTTGCATGATTTTATTAACATTTGAATAGTTTAGAACCAGAAATATTGAGTTTTATAAAGAGCTTTATTGTTCCATCGGTGTTTATTAGAGTTAGGGTTAGGTTTATTAAGTAAAAACTAGTTAAGTTTATTCAGAGAAATAGTATAACCTAAAGTCTTTGGCTTAACCTTTAAATCAGCTTAATTAAACGTTCAAGTTATTGAATATAACAAATAAATGGTAATAAAGAAAAATAAATAATAAAAAACACCTACTAAATATTAATAACAGCAAAACATGAATTCTTTCCGCTGTAAAAAAAAACAATATAAACAGCTCACACCTCTGAAAAACAATCAAATAATAAAAATTGCACACAAATAAATCATTGTAATTGCCATATGAAAAAGTTTTCCCGTTTTTTCCCTGCCTTTGTTTACATTATATAACTCAATTATGGCCATTGAAATTACAGCTGGAAAATTGTGCGCATTCTTTGTAAATAAATAATGAAACATTTAATTAGTCGGAGCGAAAAAACATGACTGCATAATTTTGATAAAAAAAATTAAATTGTAAACCAACCATTGTTCAATTGTTGCTGATATTTCATCATGATGGTACTCATCATGGGTAAGAGTGCGCTAAACGAGGGCAGCACAAAATTGTTTAGCGAATGCCCCGATTTGGCATTATATACTCTATATACCATATAGTACTTGATAAAGCCAATTAGCACGGTTCGAACCTGGTCCGTGCGCCATAAACAAATATCGGATATATTTAGCCAGGCGCCGGTCCAGATTCATCTGGAACTCCAAAGCGCCAAAATCGGACATCTGATTGCATATATATATATGTACATATATAATATATTTCCTGGGCATTCCTCTTCGCCGATTTTTGCTTTTTTCCGCTCTCTGCCCTCGTTATCAGGCTCTATATACCGCTCTGGTCTTTCGAGTGCCGAGACTTGCGTCACATGTCTGAAATTGCTATACATATATATTAATGAAAACAAATGCGCATCGCATCGTAAAGGAAAATACAAAAAAAAAAAGAAGGAGGCTTTAAAATATAACAGCAAAAAAACAAAAAGTGTAGAGAAAATCAAATCAAATGAAATCACATCGACCCAGAGACAAGAATCAACGTCCGACAAATCGTCGAATCACTTTAACATGCGAATAATCTTTCCTTTATTTTTATTCCATTCCATTCGCTCTGTTTATTTATACCTACCGCACTTCCCACATTGATGCCCAGAGCTCAGAGATCATGATCGCAGTGTGATCCGGGTTATCGCCAGACCCGCGCTGAAATAGGTTATCGCCATCGGCAATCGTTCGATTAACGAGCATCGAATTTCAGATCGCACAAAGCAGACGCCATGTGGAACTGAAGAGGAGGCTGGTCTGGAAATGGGGGATAATTGAATTCTATAGGAGAAGACGGGTTTATAACATAGTTGGATTTTTTATATGCATTGAGAAGATTTTGATATAGAAGAAACGTTGAGGTTTCATAAGAAAATTATAAATCTACTTAGCTCGTGGCCTAGCAAATGATAATTAGTTCTATTGAAAAGGATTGAGTTAAAAGGTACATACAAATGAGGCCATAAAAAAAATACAAGGAAACTTACAAAATGTTTAAGATTTAGACTTAACACAATTTTTATCTAGGGGTCTTGATGTTTATCGATTGATCGACATTTACCTGTAAAAATATTGAGAAAATGCGAACTTATAAAACAATCTTTAAAGTAATATTAGGAAATTCAATACAACTGTATAACGTTTAAGATTTTAACTTGACACCAGCTTTATAGAAACTTGGAGTACAAAAATATCCCTGTTTATCGTCGATATATCTATATTTTACTGTAATAATATCGAAATGAACCATGTTTATAAAACAAGTTTTTTAATACGATAAAATTATGCAAAATTAAGATTTTGACTAGATACAAACATAAATGCAACAAGCTATTGAAAACATCGGTTTTTACCGTCGATAATTCGATTAGTAACTGTAAATTTATCGCTAATATATGACGAAACCAATTTATAGGAGGATTTATTATTATTATTATTTTCTGATCCGCGAGTTAGATCTGTGACCACCTCTGCTTTTATGAAAAAATGTATAGCAGGAAACCAATTTTTAGCCGGATAAAGGATTTTATTATTTTCTGACCCGCGAGTCAAAGCTGTAACCATCTCTGCTTTTATGAAAAAATACACAATTTTCCTCTTAAATTTAAAGCATCTTTCCATATATTCATCTTCAATCTTTTCTCTTCCCTTGCAGCTGGAAATATTATGGAAAAGGCGAAGGCATATATCAAGAATGAACTTCGCGGTGGCAGCCAGCAATCCGAGCCAGCAACGACGCCCACGCCGTCCTCGCCGGCCTCAGCGCCTGGAACGCTTCAAGCGACCAAGCAGCCTTATCCACCCATGGAACTGATGCCCTCGCCCGGAGCAGCAGCAGCAGCAGCACATCGCACACGGACACCCAATGAGCAGTACCACCTGGGCTATCCGCCGCATCCCGCTCAGCATTACTATCCAGCACACGCAGGAGGAGGAGCAGGAGGAGGGGTCAAGTCAACGGGAAGAGCTTCAGCGCCACCCGAGCATCATCATGTGCCCATAAACATTTGTTTTGTGTGCGGTGGCCACGGTGGCTATGAGCCGCAGCCCCTGAGGATACGCCCCAATCCCGAGCGTCCCGCAGAGTCATATTTTCCCTTCCTGGAGCGTCACGAACCGCCGAACGGGGTGGCGGCTGTGTCACCTGCCCAGGAGTACGTGTGGGCCTGCATGCTCTGCTTTCGATCCCTGAACGAGCAATGGGACTCGTACGAGCGACAGAAGAAGCCCCTGCTGCAGCGCATCTACCACATGAAGCGGGTGGATGGCAAGGGCTATATAGGAGCGGATGTGGCCACCCAAAGCGAGTATGCTGCTCAGGTTTTGGGTCTGAGTGCCGAGCACCTGACCCAAAATGGACTGGTCGAAGGTCATGGCGACCCCTATGCCCTGGCTCGCCACTATTCGCCGCAGCAGCAGCAGTCGTCGCATCACCACCACCTCAGTACCTCAAGGAATGCCTCACCCTCGCCCAATCCCAGTGCTGCCGGTGGCGGTGGCGGCGGCGGCGGTGGGGACTTTTATCCCCGGAACTCCACGCCCTCGAGCAACCACAACAGATACCTGAGCAGGCCACAATCGCGGGACATGCCCGTGGCCTCGCCCATCTCGCGACCGCCCAGCGAACCGCCGGCCATGAAGACCAGCGGCTATGCTCAGCAAAAGTACAAGCTCAGCCCTGCACCGCCGGCCACCGCCGCAGCTAGTTATCAAGCACAGGCGCCCTATCATCCCGCTCAGTATCAGCAGCTTCAGCAGCAAACGGCCGCCTACCACTTGCTGCAGCAGGCCACCGCCGGCGGAGCGGCGGAATCAGCCCACTACAAGGGTAATCCCTACACTGGACCGCCGCCCATTTCCACACTAGAAGATGACAATGCCACCGTGTTGGATTTGCGAAACTCCGCCAGCAGCTCAAGTGCACCACCGCCAGCGCCTCGTCATGCAGCCAGTAGTGCTTCGTCAGCGATGCCATCCAGCCAGCCCCAGGCGGAGGTGGGCATCCTGGACCTCTCCATGCCCGACAAGAACTCCATCACGGAAGTGTGCTATGTTTGCGGTGACGAGCAACGCAGAGGTAGCCTCATAGAGCTGAGCACCGTGAAGCCCCGGGAGAGCGGAAGACCTGGACATCCGGCGGCCTACTTTCCGCTGTTCAACGAGCAGCATCCGCGGCCAGCACGTTCGCGGCCAAAGGATCCGCGCGGCATGATCCAGGCCTGTCAGATTTGCTACGAGGACCTCATGCAGCAGTGGAACGCTCACCAGGTGAGTTTGCAATTCAAATATTCGAATATATTTTCGGGCCAAGGAGCCGCGAGGTATTCAATCTGTCATTGGCATACATGCATATGGAGCATCCGGTCTTGAGAAGACATGGGAAAATTTACATATATATCTCACACGGAAATGGGGTCGAGGTGAAAAGCTGGTATTTGGAGAAGATTTTGTGGGAGTTGAAGCAATGTTTTGGATGGTAGATTTGTTTGAGGGAGTTGGGTTTTAAGAAGGTTTAATATTTAAAGAGAGGTTTTAAGGGGATAATGCAAGAAATTTGATTACTTTTTGGTACACAAAATAATACCAAGTGGTTCTGAAACGTTTTCTTGATTGGAAAGTGTGATTTTTAATTGGGTTTTATCGTAATAATCAAGTCCAGAATGTAAATTAAAGCTGCAGTTTAATGCGTCTACCAATATTTTTGGAATATATACGATTTTATATACAAATTTACAATTTATTATCCTCTAAATCCCTCACTTTTAATTGAAATATTTATTTTGCCATTGCCAAAACCCTCTAAAATTCCCAAAATTAAATTTTTGATGCAAAGATTGAAGCTTAATAAAATGCATATAAATTTCTATACTTTAATATAGTTTCTATCCATTAAATTTCAACATTTCACTGTCTCTCTTTAACTCCGGGGTTAACTCCGCAAAGTGTATTGTGCCTGTCCACATAAAATATATACATTTATTAATATGCAAATAGAAATGTTTATGGATGTGCAGAGGCAGGCTGCTGTGTGGCACATACACCACCGACGCTTTTGAAAATATTTTGTGAAATTTTCAATATTGTTCACTCTCGCATAAATAATGGAATTCAATAAAAATGGTTTTGGGGTGGGAAGCACACACGCTGCTACAAACAAAGAGGAAATGCAAAACGAGAAGCGGCAAAAAATAAAAACAAATATTGGCAACAGGAAGACAAAAAAAAACGCAGACAAAAAAATACGAAACAAATTTTACGAGAGCAGTTTTTCGCGTCGCACGAATCAAAATAAACAAAAATATGGCCACAGCAGCCAATGGTGGCTATGATGATGATGATGATGATGATGATGATGATGGTGGTGATGATGATGATGATGATGATAATCATCATGATGTTGGCGCCATGGAGATTGACCCGGGAGTAAGGCTCTCCACTGTGCGAACGATTAATCAGTGGGGTCGCCACAGTCGTCGTCGGCGTCGTCGTCAGCATCCACATATAACCACCACACATATATAGTATATATATTCCTTGTCCCTCGCATCATCAGGGGCAGGGGGCACCGGGGTTCACGGGGGGGCGCTCTCGAGAAGGCGCCGAATGTTGTGGGAATTTTGACCGCAGGGTCGCTTGTGTTTCTGATTAAATTTTAATAGCTTTCCGCGATTATTTCGCTTCTTTCGTTTTATTTCGCATTTCGAGTTTTGTCTCTTTTTTTTTGTTCGTTTTGAGTTTTTATTCGATTTTATTTCTGAATGCGAAAATGTATTTATAAATTTTTGAGACATCGCCCTGGTTTTGCTCAATGATGATAGTGCCGGGGAGCATGTCCCGAGAAGTGGAGGCCGGCTGTCTATTTAATACCACTTTGATTAGGAAATTTCTAGAGTGAATCACTGAATTGATTGCGATTTTTTAAAGAGTTTTTAGATGTCGGGGAAAAAGTCTAAGATTTAATTTGAACTTTATTTTGTGTTAAATTATGAAATTTAATAAGCTGAATTTGATGGTATAAGAAAGTTGGTAGTTATCAAAAGAAAATGCTAATGACTTTAACAAATAAATAGGAAAGTTTATATAAAATTAATATTTAAATGTAAAATATATGCCCTAAATAAATAAATAAATTCATGAATATAAACCATTTAAATATTGCCATAGAACACTTTGTCCATTTTATAGCAGAATGACTCATAGTTCGGACTTGGGAATTATAGGTGTTCTCTTCCCGAAATCCAGTTAAAGATTCTCTCACTTCTCAAGTGTGTTTTCGGTTAATATGTTTGTTGAATAAATAACATAAAATAAATAATAATAATAATAATAATAATAATAATAATAATAATAATAAAAATAAAAATAATACCAATTTTTATTGATTAAAATTTTGCAATTGCCTAAAAACTAGGACAAAATCGTAACAAAAAATGTTTTAAAAATATTTTTACTTCCAAATAATAGTTGTTTAACTTTTAAAGGACTATAATTGAACAGTTTGTTTCCTTTAAATTTATTTGCTTTTTACTTAATTTTCTAAATAATGACTGCCAAATTGGGTATATAATTAGACATTTATTTTTGAAATTATGTCTTAAATATATTTTTCACTTCTAAATAAATTGTTATTTAACTTTTAAAGGGTTTTAATTGGATAGTTACTTTTATTTATATTTATTAGCTTAGCTGCGGTTAAGCTAATTAAATTAAATTTACTAAATAATAACTGACAAATTATTCAGTTATAATTTTATTTATGGAATTTAAAAAAAAAAACATTTTTTTAGTTTAGTCAATTTTCAAATTTAATTTGTATTCAATTTTTGCTAGACTGCTTAAAAGATTCAATTAAAAACTATTGAATCGACAGCAACTTTCCAATAACTTAATTACAACACAATTTTGAAGCCAAGCAACTTGACCAGCCTCTTCTCACTACTCCCACTCCGCCTCCCCTTGCTTTTGGCCACCCACCCACCCACTCCCCACTCTTTCGCACGCAAAGCGAAGCCCACAAATGGTAATTAATTTGAAGTACTCAAACCACCGAAAACCGCCCACCGCCTGCCCTCGGCACGAAACCAAAACAATTTGAATTTTAAATTCAGCGCAGAAATATCCGACATGCTATAAAAATGCAAAATTCACAGCTGCTGGTGAGGCGGAGAGCTCGGGGCTTCGGAATGCAATGTGTAAAATGCCGGATAAATAATTAAATGCCATTAATTGGAATTGTGTAAATTTCGCTGGAAAAAGTAAGGTCCAAACAAAAATAAGCAAAATGTAAAATGAAAAGTACGACTGCCCGCGAAATAATAAATAAATAAAAGCAAATAAAATTGCAAATGCTGCAATGCAGAAAACACACACACAGGCAGGGAGGAGAGCGGAGAGGGGGTGTCCAGGGCCTATTCAGGGAAAATGCGGAATGAATAAATAATCAAACTGGGGAAAATCATAGCGCCCCCCACCGGACTACCCGGGTGTGAGGCTACGAGACAAATTAATTAAATTTAACCCAGTAAACCATGGAAATTCTCGTTTGGCTCGCCGCCAGAAAAGCAACCAAACCGAAACCTACCATCGGGAGGATTCAAATTCAACCCTCTCCTCTATAGGCTCCTCCTGTCGAATGACGTGCACGAATTTCCATTCAACGAAAAGTGCGAAAAGCAATTTAAATATTTATGCTCGAGTTTTTATTTAAAGCAAAACGAGTGAATCCGTAACGAAATCAAATCAAAAAATAAAAACTCACAGCATTTAAATCGATCCGTTGGTCTGGCCCGATGCCAGGAGCCGAAATAGACGAAAGCCATAAACTATCTCTAGAGATATCTACAGATTGTTATAAACAAATCGTTGAGTTACCCGCTAAAAGAAAAAAGTATGGTGAATAAACACTGTCCTAACATTTAATTGTTTTCAATTAAAAAATTGCTGTTGTTGAGTTGTTCTTTATTTTTCTCTACTCTTGCCTTTTAATGCAATTTAAAATTTTACTTTGTAATTAAATAAATTGTAAATTGCAATTAGCAAACCTTTAATCCTAAGCACACAAAGCATTGGTGATTTTACCGCTTGCTGTGCACTATAATTCCCAAATACGATGTTGGTGAAAAAAAGTGTTGTTGAAACTAATGGGGAAATAGGTTTACATCCAAGCTTGTTATTTAAACCTCACATTTAATCTTGCCTTAAATTAAAGCAAGTTATTAAAAATATTATGAAATATTATTTAAAATATTTATGATATCTTTGTAACAAAAGGAAACCCCAAAACAATTACAGGGTATTCCCTGCTTCGTTGCATCAAAAAACCTCAAAAAACCTTTTCCTCAGCCATTTAGCTCCACATTAATGTGCAAATTAACCCAAATAGTTTCATCTTAAACTTAAAATCCACAAAATAATAAATCAAATTTATGTTTGCCGTGGCATTTAAAAATTCTACATAAAAAATGTACATTTCCGCGAAAAAATCTTAAAAACGTACGCTGAAAAATTCCCGAAAACAAAAAACCCAAAGATTAATTGTTGTTTAAACATTTCAAAAATTTATGATCTTGTGAATGGAGGGGAAAAAGTAGAACAAAACACATCACACACACACACACACAGATTATTTTGGATTGACAACAATGACCTGCGGTATTCCCTTGGCAGCCGAGAATTTCCTGGCAAAATGCCCAAAAGTCAATAAAAGAAAAGCAAACACGACCCAGACACTAGAGCCGGATAAAACTGGCTAGAGAATCAATTCCAATCGTGAAAAAGCGTTGCCAAAACATCATAAAAACCGAGGAAATAAAATGCAAGAGAATAAATTAAGCAAAATAACATTTTTGTTGGGGATAATTGGAAGAGTGGGAATCTTTGGATGTTGTTTTGTCTTTAGTTTATGGGTTAAAAGAGAGATATGTTAGGACATTGTATTAAAAGGTTATAAGATAAATATTTTAAGACATTGTATAAATTCGCTGCACCATGTTTATTGTTTTTCTAGCTCTAGGAAATAATATAATCATAAAAAAATACACACGATTTTGAAAATCTTTGGCATTTGAACAATTAATTCTTATTATTAAAAGTTACACAAATGACATAGCATCAAGGCAGTTTAAACTTGACTTCGTTATAAAGATTTTCCCTATAACTTTGGCTTTGGTCGTACTCAGTAGAGACTCTCCCTGGTATAGAAACTATCCCAGACCACAAACTGCTTACTTTCGGGCAGTGGAATAAATTCCAAACCATCGGCTATATTAAGGCAAACTTCCTGACCGCCTGGCCTCAGTGGTTCCCACTTGACCGGCTCGATAATCTCACAATTGGGATCTCCCCTGGTGGCAAACGATGTCCACATGCCAATCAATCGCTCAATCGTCCGATACTCCGGCGTGTCCTTGTCCAGCTTGCTGGAGAGCAGGCCGTAGAACATGTACGAGATGTCATCGGCATGACACACGCCTCTCACCTTTTTGCCGCACTTGAGAATCCTGTAGTGGTTATAGTGCGGCGAGTCCATGTCGAATCTGTACAGATACGTGGACAGGGTGGGGGCATAGGTCAAGCGGGCCAGCAGAGTGCGATGAATGTCATGCCAGAAGTTCTTGATGCTCAGTATATGCAGGCACTCGTAGAGCTCCATGCTGGCCCTCTCAGGATCATCGAAATAGGATTTCTTCAATTTTCTCACCATCTCCGTCAGCTCCTCCTTGTCGATGGTTTCGCGTACCTGCTTGGGAATGATGGCCTCAAAGGCGCTCAGCATGTACAGGGGATCCGCCAAAGTGCTTTGATACGAAAAGAGACCTTCAAAGGAGGTTCCACCTATAATCAGGGGAATCTCATTGCCCCAGGCGCTGGACAGCTGCTCCTGCTGTAATCTCGGCACCACACAATCCTCTCCCACATAGGGTTCAATGACCGGAGCAAAGGCCAGGATCTCATAGTCCCTATGCTCTTCCTGTGTCACTATGGCGTTGCAGTAGAGAGCCAGCTTGGCGGCCGGAATCTGTTGGAAGAACTCCAGCAGCTCCTTCTCGTTCTCCAAGTTACCGGCATAGCCCAGCTCCTTGCCCAATCGCTGGGGCCACTTGCGATCCGGATTCGTGGCCCAGGCACACAAAGCCGAACCCGACTGGACAATGGCACGGTGGAAGAGTCCTCGAGCCTGCTCCGATTGCATCAAGATGTGCGTGGAAGCTCCGCCGGCTGACTCGCCCAGTACGGTTATATTCTCCGGATCTCCATTGAAAACTGAAATGTTCTCCTTGACCCAGCGAAGTGCCTGGATTTGATCTTTCAGGCCTGCATTCCCAGGTATCTTGAGTGTCTTATCCTTGAGACTCAGGAAACCCAAAGCACCGACGCGATAGTTGAAGGTGACCAGGATAACATCGTGCTTCATAAAGTAATCCGGCCCGTAGAGATCCCGGGAGGCTCCGCCAATCTGAAAGCCGCCGCCGTAAATCCAAACCATTACGGGCAGCGGTTTCGGTGACTCCAACTTCTTGGCATAAACATTCAGATACAGGCAATCCTCCGAACCCTCGGCACTGTTCGTTATGGAGTTCCTTTGCATGGGTTGGTCCCGAGCATAGGTGCAATCCCTCACGCCCTGCCAGGAGCTCGGCGGTTGAGGGGCACGGAAACGCAACTCACCCACCGGGGGCTGGGCAAAGGGTATGCCCTCGAAGGAATAGTAGATCTCGGCATCGTAGATGGTCTTCCTCTGCTGACCCTTTAGCTGGCCATATTTCGTTGTCAGCTCGGTGGTGTGACCTGTGCCCAGTCGGTACTGTATAACCTTATGGCCAATGACCCTGAAAGGAGAGAGAGGTGATAGATAGAGAGATGACTCATTGTTCCTGATTTTTTTTCCCCCTTAAACTTTGCACTTACTTGGCGCCCAATTTCAACTTTTCACTAAAGCCCACACGCAGATCCATGACCCTCTCTACACGGTGTTCATGTACTTAATGGGTAAATATAGGTATTATATATATATATATGTATGTATATATATAATCTACTTTGGCCGCAATCTGCTGACACTTCCAACGCGCTCGAATGCCAGCCAGAGACTGAAAACGGTTCTCGCCGCTCCAGTAGATGATAAAATTGTTTAGATAGCCGCCACACCCTCGAGTGCCGGTCGGGGTCTGTGGGGGTCTGTGGGGTCTGTGGGGTGGTGGACTAGGGGGCACACCATAATAATAATTACTGTTGCTCGGACTTGGGCTTTTCGAGTTCCGTCCATATGTGGATCAGTTGATAATACTACAATGGAGAAGTATCATCCGACGCATGTACACGGCCTGGCAATCCCTAATTGGGCTTGGACAGAGAGGGTCGGTCGTATTCTGATACCGAAACTGATAAGACTCGAGTGGGGCTGGGCTGGAAATCAAATATTTATGGCTAATACAGCTACACAGAGATTAGGACGCAAGCAGGTTAATGCAAGGTGTTAATAATAACTATCAAGAACGATGGTATGTTTTGGGTATAACGTAGGTGGATTTAAAGGTTAAAGTTAGGTTATTGATAAGGTTTTGGGAACTGTATAAAATAGATATTATTGTTTAAATTTTGAGCTAAAATTAAATAAGGGGGTTTTTTTGTATACATTGTATACCTAAAGGTTAATGGTTTGAGGTTAGGGAACTATATAAGATGGAAAATATTGCTTAAATTAAATCTGCATTAACCTAGAACGATTATTTTCCCAAAAAATAAAGCAGCAGATTTTTTTGAATACTTATATTTAAGTTTATAGCCAATAAACCTCATCTTTACTTATTTTACTAAATTATTATTGTCGCTGAATTCGTACTTGGGAATTATAAGACCAAACCTGCCACAATTTACTCTTAATACTCATTTTGTAATACTTTAAAAGAAAGAATATTTTACTAGACTTGACAATGCCATGCTTGTCGTGAGATCGTGACACTTGTTAACCCAAATAACTCTATAAGTATCTGCATGTGTTTTGGCAGATGAAAATTTCAGCATAAACACACACACGGACAGAGACTATGAACGTGGCTTTCATTAATTAAGTATTACCATGCTTCTTATAGGCTTTGGCTTTATTTACTCGCAGCTTTTCGGCCTGCAAACACAGTCTATTCCCATTTGCCGGCGATGACGTCTGAGGATGACTTAAGAAGCTGGGTGGGTGCAAGTGGGCGGTGGGCGGTGGGCTTTCTTGGCAGCGAGTGTCTCCTGCTGCGGCCTGCTCCCCCGCTCTGTCTGTCAGCCTTTCATGTTGTTTGTGCATTAGTTAATGTGATTATTTCACACTTCGTCTGCTTTGAACTAACATTTAATTTGGCCCCAACTCCGCCCAGCTGGCTTAAGCTTCGCCTTCTCATCCTCATTTGCCCCGCTCTCTTTACTCTCTTTTGTTTACTTTGTTTCATTTGTTTGTTTGTCTTGTTTGTTACACTCGCCTGTCTTTGTGTACGTTTACTTAACTTTTGCTATCGCCTTGACTGTTTGGTCCTTGTCTTATGGTTATCAGTGTCTTTGGGAGAGTTAAGAAATGGAAAAAAATTACACAATTTATTTAGGAGTCTAAAAAAAAGAAAATTGTAATACACATTTTTTCTAGTTTTGATGGGAAAATCTTAAGAAATTTAATATACACAACTGTTTCTTTATTTTTATTTTGCGGAAAAGCTCTATCCCTACTATTAGGTGCTTAAGATAATATTTTATTGCTATTATTTCTCTTGTGGAAAATATTTAACGAACTTCCCCAACTTTTGTAGAAAAACTGTCTAAAATTTAATTTTTAAATCTTATCTGGTTCTAACAGGAAAAAAAATATTTTAATTTAAAAAAATTTATAATATTTAACATTTTTAAAGGTATTTTAAGATCCAAAATGCCATCCTATTTTACTTTTTAAATCCTTTCCTTTATTTCCTTTCTTAATTAAATATTATCATACATATTTCAATCTTTTAATCCTGTTTAAGCAACAACTTTTTTCTAAATATGTTTAAAGGCTTCTTAAGATCCAAATTACATACCTTCTTTCATCAAATGACACTTTAAGATCTTTATTATTTTACCTCTAAACCAAATGTAATCCTACTTCATTAAATCTTTTAGTTTTTTAATATAATTAACGGTTCCTTAAGAACCGAAATGCCATATATCATTAAATGGTCCTTGAAGCCTTTGATTATTTGGCCTTTAAATTAAATTAAATCTTGCAACATTCAACCCTTTAGTCCTGTGGCACCCCCAACCTCTCTGTTCAATTCAATTTCGTTTGCTATTTCGCCTACATTGTTTCGGTTTTTACTGTTGCCAGGTGGATTATTGGGTCTCTAAGTGTGTCTGAGTGCATCCTCACCCCCGCCCCCGCACACACACACACTCTTCCCGAAATACCCACATTGTGCAGATTCCGTGCTTTGCTGTTGGTGTTGCCATCGACTAAATAAATAAACATTGCAATCTATGTTGGAGAGCGTTTGTTTGGCTGTGTTTGCTGTTGCTTTTGCTGTTTTGCTTATTTGCTCCGCTTTTCAGTTCGGCGCCATTGCAATTGCACTCAGGCAACGCATTTGTCTATATCTAAAGACAGTAGGACTTTCCTAACATTAACCTGGTATTTATCAGATACGTAAGTTGGTTCATAAATTTGTAGAAGAATGTTTTCAGTTTGTTAGGATAATGCTCTTGCCATTAAAATGCATTTACATATTTTTAATAAATTAAAATATACTATTAAATGCTTAAAAAACATACAATTATCTAATTATCAGTTCTTTAAAGTTAAGTTAATGTTGCAGAGTACCCACTGTACTTGTATCCACACTCCTTCCACGAGCGACTCGCTCTTGCCATGACGACCTCCAAGTGCCTGCGTCTGCTTTTGCTTGCGGCTCCATCTTCGTCGTCATCTTCCTCTCTTTATAGTGGTGTTTACATGAAGTAGGCAGCGCCTACTTGGCAGAGGTGACGACCCTCGACCCTTGGCTCCTCGCCTTGTCCCACTTCTCTTTTTGCTACTGTTTTTCCTCGTCGCTTTTTTCGCAAATACTCCTCCTCCTGCTCCTCTCTCCACCCTCTTTATATTCTGTGTTTGTTCTTCTCATTTTTCAGGGTTGCCCTCATGCGGGGAAACTAAATGCAGAATACCGTTGTGTGGGGTCAATTTGGAATTCAATTCAATTAGAAAAATATGTCTGCTAAAATCCGAAAACCAAAACAAAATCAATCAATTTTGTTTGGCATGCCAAGAGCACTTGTTTCCGCTGTACTCTGTAATTGAAACGTTTTTTCTATGAAAGCTGATTTACCTGCTAATTTGTTAGGGTATTCGTATTTATTGTTTCCTCTTGTAGTTTTTGGTGATTATTTTAAATTGATGTATTTTTTAATTATGACTTATTTATTTGGTTATTTAAGGCATGCATAGCCATTTTAATTGGCTAACGAAAATATTTGCATGCCAAATTGCTGGAAAATTCAAATTTTTAATTGTTTATATACTTACATACATACGTTTACAGGGCAAATAGTAATTAAAACATGATGGGTTTACGAACGAGTTTTTGTACCTGAAATAAAAGCTAGCTTTTTTTTGAACTAATTGGTTTTAATATAATACCTGGCTTTAATGTTTTTTAAATATTTTAAATTTATTTGTTTATTTTATTTCAAAACTTATCATTTTGTAGGCTTTTCTACAAAATTTAACTATATAAATATTAAAATTCCGTATATATTAAAAATCCGTATAAAGTTTAAATAAAGTTGCCATAAAGTATGGTAAGAAAGGAAGTAATTAAGTTATAATCAAGTAAATAAAACCAACCTATTTGGGAACTAGTTCTTTTGTTTCGCAGCTTCAGCAGCTTATTTGCTTTTCGGTCGTGTTCGCTTTTGGGGTCTTTTTGCTTTCTGCGGTGTTTTTGTCTTGCCATTCGCCGCTCCAATTGAATGTGGTTCACTTCGTGCTCCGTCGCTCTCCGTTTTAGCTTTTCAATTCGCGTGTGCGAGTGTTAGTGCTAGTGTGAATCTGTGTGCGATTGTGCGGGTGTGTATGTAAGCTCCCCACGAAGCCGGCGTTGACGCTGCTGCTGCTGCCCGCCGTCACCGTTTGTTTGTTTGTTTGCGTTTGTTTTAGCCTGGTGCTGCTGCTGCTGCCTTTGCCTCTTGCCTTATGCCTTTTGCTTTGTTTTCTTGCGGGCACAAGGACAACAACAAAATAGCGCAGGGCTCTATCAGTGAAGGCAGCGACGCTGGCCGAGCCGTCGACAGCGACGTCGCACTGTGGGGCTTGTAAAGGAAATTGGACCTGAAAACGAGAATAATTTTGTATTTAAAAAATATAACAATAAATAAAAAAAAAGTAGCAAGTAAATTAAATAATAATTTAAAGTAACAGCTATAGGTTATAGACGTCTGATCCAAACGATTTGTTAACTACAAAAATTAATAATACTAATTTGATACTCCATAGAGAATATAATAATATATATTAAACAAATAGTTCAATTTATTCGCTTTGTTTTTTCTTTTAAAAAGACTTTATTAAATTTTTGTTGCATAGAGCTCCACTAATTAAAGCCGCCCCACTGTGCGACGTTGACGTCGACGCTGGCAGCAGGCAGCGAGCGCTCGATCCGTTCTTGCCGCCGTCGCCGTTCGTCAGTCGTTGTCGGCCGTTCCACGTTCCATCGTCGCGCGATTTTCAATCTCAATCTGCAATTGTTTATTACAGAGCAGCGGCAGCAGCAGCAGCTCGTAGAGAGTGTGTGTCCGTGTGTGTTATCACAACCTGTGTGCACGAGTGTGTATAAAATCAAATTGCAATAAAGTGTAACAACAAAACAGCAGCCGCGAAAATGTCGTGTGCGAGATTGTGTTAATAATAAAAGCAAACAAAAGTCACGGCTGTCAAAGCAGTTCAATGTCTCTCGCCCTCTGCCTCGCCGCGCCTCTCTCCCTCCCTCGCTCAACAGTAGCCGGTAACGGTGGCAAATGCTCCCCAAACAGGTTTCAACAATAACAAAATCAAAATGAAAGAAAAACAACGCAAAAAGCAAGCTTAACGACGCCGCGTCTGTTTAAAAAATAACGTCCAAGTTTGTGCCCTTTTCCAGTTAGTTAATCGCCGGCTATCATCTTCAAGGGTTAAATAAAAGGTGTCAGCCAGCGGAGATGGGCGCGTGATTGCGCGTGATTAACTGGCTCACGGATGAGTCACGCCCTCTGCTCGAAGCTCGTGTTCGGTGTGCCTACATATATGCTAATTAAATTGCTGCGATGGCAGTTCAATGATTTCCAATTCCATACGGGAACTAATAAACCTAATAGCTCGGCCAGCAGCAATTGCCGCAATTAATTCAATTCAAAGTAGTTAAATCGCTTCAGCTGGATACTCCCATTATATGGGTTGGACCGCTATCCATAAGTGACACCGTTAAACATAACAATTAACGGAAAATTACACACAAACAATACAGTAATAATAATAAATTTCAAAAGTGCCAAAACCATTTAAATGGAAAATAAACAATTTAAAAATTTCCGTTGAACACGCTATCTATCAGTGGGAAATAATTTATTTGAATAAGACTACGAAATCGTAAATTAAATTAAATAGTAGCGTATGGGAAATTCAATGAAATTGGCATAAAAATATATTTATAGCCATTCACTTATTAGGGAAGTATATTAGTGAAGCAGTCAGTGATAAAGCAATTAGCTTTTGATTGTACTATAATTCTCAACTGGTTCTAGTTAGTACTTGGTTTTACCAGGTTTTACTATGTATTTTCCAGATAATAGATGGAAAATATTAAATTATAAAACGAAACCCTCTAAAATTATCCTGTTTTGCACCTTTATCTTTGAACTTTAAAAGGTTCAACATTCAACATCTAATTTTCGAAAAATTATACAAATTACTTAATAAATGTGAATTTTTTACGACAGTTAAACGACTCGGAATATCTTTAAAATAAGCAACAACTTTGTAACTCTTGGGCTAAAGTTGGTAACGGAATGCCATCCCTAAGGCCAAGCGGGTCAAGTTGTTTTTTGGTGTGATTGTTCGTTCACTGTATTTTAACCTGTCGGCGACAAGAGGTGGCCATTAAGCCTGCTACTGTGTGTATGAGCGTATCTCTGTGTGTGCTTTAAGTTGAAGTACAAGTACAAGTACACGACTTAAACAAGTGAGGCGCAAGTCAAGAACAGCGGAGCAAAGGCAAAAACAACGAGTACAAACAACTACCGTTTCGCTTTGCGCGTTTTTAAACACGCGCCTCCTTGCCGTTTTCCGCGCGTTTGTTTGCGTGTACCGTTCTAAAAATAAACCAACCGTTTCATGTGCAATCTCCCCCCGGCTTCCTAATACTTTTATGCAGAGGCTTAGGTGGGATTTTCTTCGGGGGACTTTTTATATTTCTCACAATTTATGTGTAGGATACATTTTGTACCACTACCCCTTGGTCTTAGGATCCTCCTAGACCCCTCCCCAGAAAACTCCCTACGCCACTGTTTCTTCTACTTGGCTGCTCTCTTACCTCCTACCTCTGCTTCGTCTTCTTCTTTTACCTCCATAGACTGCCTCTGCTTCTTCCTCTTCCTGTCGGATAGAAAAAAAAAGAATGTTTTCGCTGCTCGTGTATTTGTTATCGGTTATTTAATGTGATTTATTTGCGTGCGAATGTTGATTTATATCGCCCTGAAAGCCAGAAACCAGCTAAGAGTAACCAGTAACAGCCAACCAAAAGCGAAGCAGCAGCAGCAACAATAGCAACAATAGCAATATCAACAATAACAACTCTATAGTTTATCACGCACATGGACACTTAAGTGGGTCAAAAAAATAATTGGCACGCCCCTTGGGCGCCCGTTTACTGCACAGCTTACTCGTCCTTGTCTTCCCACATTGACCCAGTTGGGTGGGCGCGTCGTCGGTTCGAGTTTGAGTTTGAGTTACAGTTACAGTTGGGTTTTGGCCAAGGCCAAGCTCACTCACTCTTCACTCCAATTACCTCGCGGCGCCACTCACAATTGGCTTCTGTTTGCCGATAATCCAATCAATTTTTAACAACCTGTGTTTTAACAGTTGGATTTGCATTTGGAAGCGGTTCAGGAAAAGTTCAATGTTGAATAATTAAGATGTTTCTTTTATGCTTTGTGGTAATTGAATGAGCAATATAGTAAGCAAGGGCTAAGTACTTTAAATAATTAATTCGGGTTTTTGTTTTTAATATTTAATAGATATTTTAATTTGCCCTTCTTAGTTTTAAAAGGATAGTAGAGTAAAAATTTATTGTATTGATGGTTGTTTTAAGCATTCAATTGGAAGTTTAAGATTAAATTTAACGATTCACATTGTCTTTCTTAAAAATTTATAAGAATATATATTTTTAACTAATATCAAGAAACAGTAGCAGGATTTGCAAGTTTATAAAAGCTTAAATAGTATCTCAACCTAACCTGAACCTATTGTAATTTATTGAAGGACTTACGTTATATTATCTTTATAATATCCAATACACCCCATATATGTATTTGTATCCAAAACACTTTTATTTTACAAAATTACAACCATTCCCTCAGAGATTTACGACTTTTTATCAAAACTAAATCAACTTTTGTTAAACTCCGGGGAAATCCGCAAAACTCATGTTTCGCATTGACTTTCACTCGAGAGTGCTCAGGCTCATTGTTATTATCCAACTTCGTGTACAACAGTTTTGGCCTCTGCTTTTTTGTTGTTATGGTTATCAGTAGCCACGCCTTTTGCACGAGCTTCAACTGATTGTCTGTGGTGGTGGGTGGGAGGTAGGGATTCACGCGAATTTTATTCTCATCGTGTGGTAGCTCTTGTGGCCTTTGCCCGGTGCTCAGTTGCATTTTGGGGAAGCAACAGGTGAAAAGTGGCACAGGAAAAAATATATATCGTATGGGTTATAATTATAATTTGACAAAAAATACTGCTTAATTTGTGTTCAAAATATAAGAACCTAAAAAAACTTGTTATAAAATAAAATAATTAAATTGACGAGCTTAAAAAATATATATCACTGCATCGAAAATATCTCTTAATTGTTCACTGTGTCGTTTAATGAACTCAAAGGCTGCGCGCCTCCATTAGGCCTGGCATGTTGCATGTAATGCATAATTAGTTACCTCTTAATCTGCCACGTCCCCGTCGACGGCAACAGCGGTGGGCAATCGCGTGTGTTTGCGGAATTTCGTAGCACCCCCCGGGAACGGGAACGGGAACGGATACGGATACGGGTGCATCAATATCATCATCATTGCTGGCGTCATCCGTCGTCGCGTTCGCGTTCGCGTTTTATCCACGCCCAACTGCACAGGGCGAGCATAAATACTGGGATACTGATGATGATGATGACGATGAGAGGAGTGAGAGAGAAAATTGAGGAGCACGAGAACGTTTATATCGGTTTCAATTAAATTTAATTTGTATCGTGTTTTAATTAAGGTGCCCGCCAAGAAATCTCTAATTAATCTGCCAGAAGGCGTGCCTCAACAACAATAACAACGACCAAAGCCACTGGGCTAATAAGAAGTGATTCATTCAATCTCAATTGAAGACAATTGAGCAATTGAAATGCTGTGAAAAAAAATGATCTACATTTATGCAATAGAAATATACAAAGTATTTGTTTGAGTGTTCCGTGAATAAGTGAATTGCTGCTGGCTCAAGCTCAAAAAATGGCTCAAAACTTGACCATGTTGGTGGGCGATGGCAGCACGACCAATAACAATGCCAAAACCAATAATGGCAATGAAAACAGTAGCAACAGTAGCAACACGTCAACAGCAACAGTCAATTTCAAGCCAAAGGATACGAATGGCTGGAAGGATTACAAGAAATTGAAAACATATCTCATTCTGAAGGATCAGCAAAGTGAAAAGGTAAAAGGGTTAACAGGATAGTATCTGAAAAGTACAAATAAATTTAATATAAATGTATCAGCAAAATCCTGAACAAGTCAATTTTTTTTATAACTTACATATGTAACCAAGTAATAAAATGTCTTATTCCATGCCTTTTAAGTGCCATAAAAATAGTTCAAATAGTAAATTCTATATCTAAAGAAAACAAAGGCTATATATTGTTGGAAATGCCCTGCTTCTTGGGTCTTAAATATAGCCATGCCATCAATCAATATTGACCCAAATAGCAAAAAGCAAACAATCACTAATAAAACTGTAATTGTACAAAGATAAGAAAAGAAAACATAAAAAACCTTAAGCTGACGTGATTCAGAGTACTTTATAATCCCTACAAAAAAAAAAGGAAAAAGATACCATTAATTAGTAAAAGTTACTTTTGTCGAGCCAACTACTTATTTATATCTACTTAAAAAGTGACTTAAAAAGTTGCCAACAACTTTTTCACATCAAACAAACATTGCGCTTTAACCGCAAGCCAGATTTTCTTCCTCCCACTTTGTTTTTTTTCTTTCTTGATAATTAACAAAACAAACGCCACAAAAGTTATGAAAGAGAACGGAAAACAGGGGGCAAAAAAAAGTTGGTTCATAAAAAGTTATTAAACGGTCATGACCCCCATTTTCGAAATGCTTATCAGCGGCATGAAAAGCACAAGCAAACAAACGAGAATGAGGTCTAAAAGAGGTTTCTTTTTGTTGTTGTTGTTAATATTTCTTTTATTTTTTGGTTTCGGAGGGGGAAAACAGGGAAATAAAGTCAACGAGCATAAAAAAAATGAAGAAGAGTAAAAGACTGTATATAAAAAAAATATATGACGAACTGACTGACAGACGCAAGTGGGCGGGGCCAGGGCGGAACAGGAGCAGGAGACGCCATCGAGGCCCCTGGATCAATAAATATAGATGACATGGCACTGTCCAGATTGATGTGATGTGATATGTGTGTGCGAGCCGCATGACAAGGCAAACAAACAAAATGGAAACAGAGAGGACAGACAGACAGAAACACACACAAATACTTCCCGTAGCTATAGATACTATCTGTTTGTATATATCTGAAAGTTACCCATGCCACCACCATGTCCGTTGTGTAATCAAAATGCGCGCCTATCAATGTCAAAAAATCTGACACAATGAAATAAGACGAGTAAACAAACAATTAAATTTACTTAGTGCCTAATAAAATATATGAATGCCTTCAACCCGGCGACGGCTGGCCACTGTTTTGTAATCTAACGAAAAGATGCAAAGATATAGATACATAAACTCGGTCTGTGAAAATTTGCAATAAACCGTTATATAGAATATATGAACAAAAAAATAATAAAATAAAGCGAGAGAATCTACTTTGTCGTATACGTAATATGCCGCCTGTCATTGCCGATGACGACGAGTTGTTTTTGTTTTGGTACGGGCAGCCGAGGGTGTATCCATTTGTGTATATTAATTTGTATAAACACAGATGACGTTTGAGTAGCAGCGCCCCAATGGGTTTGACAGGGGTTTGCCGGGGTTCAAACGGAGGCAACTACGGTTCGACAGGGCGTATACGTAACGCACTTTTTGCCGGTGAAGTCTGATTGAGAAATGGGAAGCAAAAAGCTATTTATTTGCAACTCTAAGACACTTTGCTTGGTATTTAATTTAAGAAGATCTCTGAATATATTTATTTTTCATATATCTTATTTATTTTATTAAAGAAATACCTTATTTTCTGATGAATTCGTAAGTTAATCCCTGAAATTAACCAGAAAAAGCTTAACGTATTCTTTTATTAAGCGTTTATTGCTGTGTTAGCCTGAATTCATGTTTTATTCATGGGTGTGTCAATCCATCAATCTATCAGCACAAATGTTATTTATCAAAGTCGTTTCTGTGTCAGCATCTTGAGCAATTATGAACATCAAAGCCGGCTTGTGCTCATCAAGATTTAGCAGTTTATGGAAACTGAAATCCAATCAAAATGTTTATATAGCTTCAAGCAATTAATGCAATCGGAGTCTATGACTTCTATTTTGGGGGAACAACACACCGATTGCATTTATTCACACGGTGTATGTATAAAGGTCATTACTGCGAATATGACTTAACAGTTGTTTGCTAAAAATCTCAGCTTTGTTAATCGATTTTAAATAGAACCATATTTGTATAGTTCACACCTTTGTCATGGTGTTTCTGTGGAATCCTCGCTTATATATAATTCTGCTAAGTGAAACTGCAAATTTCCGGATCAGAAGTTGAGCTATTAATGACTAATATATATATGTATATATCCAAAATAATTCACAGGCCTCCAACAAACCGGAATCGGAGCGTTCGTATCAGCTGCGAAAACGCTCCACGCCCGCGGCCGAGAGAACCACCTTCGTTTGCTACACCTGCGGCACGGACACGCCCTCATCCCAGCTGCGACTTGTCTACTGCTGTCCGAATGCCGAGAGGGAGCCCTATTATCCATTCATCAAGACCATGAAGGTCTACAAGAACGCTAGTCCAATTAGTCCCCAGGGTGAGTGCGTTAAGTACAAGTTTTGTCATCTGAACTAACGCAATTATCTTCACTTGGCTTCCAGGCATGGTTCAGGTCTGTTCCACCTGCAATGAGAAGCACAGCAATCTGGCGGAAGGTGGTCCCCCGCCAGCCAACTCCAGTATCTCCCACTCGGCCGTCGTTGGCGGCGGCGGCGTCATCGGCTCACCCAGCGCTGGACAATCACTGGAATCAAACTCGGTGGTGTACAGTGCCAGTGGTGCGATAGCTGCCCCCTTTGGGGGTCGTAACTCACCATCGGAGAAATCCCTCGCCAATTCAGACTCTATGAGTAATGTGCGGTTTAGGGTAAGGATTCTGAAATGTGGTGATAATGCCAAGGTTATGGGTATAACGATCTGCACGTGTGCGCTCTAGGGAATTTTGGTTAGGATTTTTGATGATTAGGAATATATCAGCACTTAAATGTGTGTGAGGCCTCTCTCGAGAGCTTGAATTTCTAAAGGAAAATCTGGTCTCCCATGACTTAAACTAGAATAACGTTAAGGAAAGGTTTTTAAAGATAAATATCACCACTGTCAATGCTTAGAAACTTTTCTACACATAATCAATTGAGATTTTGTAACCGAAAAGCATAGTATTTAATGACATTTTATATTCCAAGTACACCATCCTCCGCTTTAACCCGTTTGTATCGGTTATGGCAAAGGAAAAATATACAATTCCAGATTTATGTCAAAGAAACTGGCTCTAACCGATACCTTATCTTGAGAGCTATTTTTTGGGGCCTTGAAAATGTCAGAAAACTGTTTTTTAAGTTTAATTTTGCCTAGAACCCGCTTGTATTGGTTATGAGGGAAACAAATCTATTAAAACGAAACCAATTCCGGTCAGTCGATTAGTTCGTTCACACACATAGATGACGCAGTTAAATGGATCGATTGTCAATAACAATTTGTGCGGTGTACGCGATGGAGATTTTCATTTGCCTGCATCATAAATAATCCCATATATACAATATATATATATTCACAGGGTATCGGTTAAGTGCGCAAACATGGAAATTTACTAGGCGCGAGAGTAGAGTGCGCGGGAGATAATAGTTATGGCGGAAAAACAATGATTGCACTTATTACAGCAACTGGTGGGAGACACTGAGCCACCGAGAGGATCGGATCAGATCCCATGGGTCAGCAGCAGAAGCAACAGCGAGTAGCACTCGACTCGCGGCAGCGATAACATTGCTCACATTTCCAGCGATTAGCGCGGCACTCACTTGCCCCCGCCTGGGCATGGCGATAACCCAACTGAACCGGGCCCCATTAAAGTGCCAGGCGTCTGGTAGTGGGCACATCATAGTCAGCAGATAGACAGAGCCAGAGGATGGTTCACGACCTGAAATTGTTGAGTAATTCATTTGTAGCCAGAAGGCCGTCCGCAGAAAGAGAGCGCTGCTAGATAGATCGCCTTATCAGATGGGCTGCAAAAGAATAAAAAAAAATAGTAATAACAATAAAATAAAGTTGGAAAAGCTACGGCTAATATAGCTTCGATCGTCAGCATGTTAACCAATTTGAGTCAACAAATGTCGAGATTAGATAGCCGGAACCTCTGGCTCCTGCCCACGGCAACTTTGCATGTTCTGTGTACACCTTCAGGTCTTGTTCCTACTCCTGCTCCTCCAAATAAATATAGAGCAAGTGGTAAAAGGAGGAGAGACCAAAACGAAATTATTGTTTAAACAAGAGAACGCACATTGCGGGGGCAATAAAAAGAAAAAAACTGGGTAAACTTGGTCGAGTCAGAGTCGTGGTTCTGTCAGTTTAAGGCATCTGCTTATAACCGGTTTACTTGTCTGCCTCTTTTTGCTTAATTCTACTTAAACGCTTTTTTATTTATAGCCGGCACATTGTGTTGTTGTCGCCAAGTTTTTAGTTTTGTTTATTATGCTTTAGTTTTGTTCTCTTTCCCCTCTTATTTTCCAATTTGAAATCTTGAAGCGTTTCGCCGCAGACAATTGAAAGACTTGTCGTCGCCTGGGTCGTAAATTATGACCATCTTCTTTTCTGAGTTTGCTCTTCATATTCGCACATGTATTTGCTAGGATTTATGTATAATTTATAAGTTTGTATATGGGCGAATGTCTTTGTTTAATACCCCAATGTTTGTGGGCTATTTGTATAGCTTAATTTGTCTTAAAAGTGTTTTCTCTTGCACAGTTTCTTGTTGATTTACTGTTTCGTTTTGCTGATTTTAGTTTTGTGAGATTGTTTCCTCTGTCGGTCTGTGTTTATATTGGTTAAATAATGGCATTCTTCTAGCTTCTCTTTGGGAATTCCGCGCATGATCTGTTCAGCCTTGACAGCGTCGAGTTGATTGACTTGAATAGAATTATAATGTTGGAATTATTGTTATGGTTTCCAAGCGAATAGCGAAATGTTTCCATTAGTTGTGTTGGCTTGGATTAAACAGACACAGAATTTTTTGTCTTTAAACAGGTGCCGCCGCCTGCTCTCATTTGCTAAATATATATACATATATCTGTGATCTGTGGTTATCAAAACTGAACAATACTGCGTGCATATGTATTCTGGGCTTATTCAGGTCATTGCACAATCGGGACAGAGTTTTCGAAACTCGTTTTCCTTGCATAAAGAAACCGTAAACTGAAGCACACATAAAACACGAAATTAAATATAGATAAATGCAAATATTTATCAGCACAGTAACTCAATATTTAAACAATTCTTTCCGAATTGTTTACATTTGCATTGTCTTATTTGTTGATTTCTGTAGCGTAGCTGGGTCTTAGTATTTGCATTACGGTCTCAGGGCTTTGAATTGCAAATGTTTGGCTTGGTTACCATTTATACATGCGACTAGGATCCCCTATCTGGCGACTGATATTCCCCAAGATAACGCCAGCAGCTTTATTAAAGGCTGTAAATGTATTAAGCTGAAGAAACACCTGCATTCTCAAGTCATTCAACTTGAATAAACACTAAATAATAATAATTCAAGTGCTGCCTGATAATAACTCTTTGATTCTAATCGGAAATTCATAATCAAATACTGAGCTGATGGGAGAAATAGATTGTTACAAAGCTTTATGAACAGAAAATATGAAACTGAAGAGCCAAACAATGAGTTAATAGTTTTTTTGTTGAACTTTAAAGAGCTCCCTGCTTGACTTGAGGAGGAACCCTTGAATAACCAATTATGTTCAAATATAGACAGTGTTGACACACATCATAATGTCAAGTCATGTAGGAGCAAATAGAAGAAATAACTGTACACTGAGAACAAAAAACATTCTTTGTGCTATCAATTTTAATATTTTCGAGATAAAGTTTCCTTGATTAAAGAAGAAACATTTTAGAACTCAAAATTCGATATCGTAGGGTTATTTTTAGTATAGAATTATTCACAAGGCTGCACTCAGGCATAAAAAAAAGTTTAAACAAAATCTGGAATACATAATTTAATTTAAAAAATTAAAAGGTATTCCTACTGAATATTAAGATTTTTTTTTTTCTTCTAAGCAGAAGATCGAGAACACTTCCCCCGTCGATTTTAAAAAGGTTTCATTTCCAAAAATAATAGTTTCGAAAAATTGGTTATCTTTTCCCCAAGTGTACAGGAAAACTCATCTAAAGAAATTGTTCAGTTTTAACTTTGAACCTCAGCCACGATGATTGATATCATCTAATTAGTCCTAAACCGAACCGAGAGATAAGGAGCTTTTGGCTTTTGGAGAGGCATTCTCACTCGCTCTCGCCCTCGAAATATATAAGTCGCAAAACCGAAAGGGAGATAAGTGAGCCGCGCACACGGTTCGAACTGGTTGGAATTGGTTTTACGAAAGCGGTGAAACCCAGTCGAACGCCGGTCATAGAGTCGAGTGCCTACTCCTTGAATAGCAAATCAATTGTGTATAGAATATTTAATAAAAAAAATATGGCTTGGTGGGCCTCTTATTTCCCATTCCTATTTTCGCCACTGATTAGATAGCGTTCGAAAAGTTACTCTTTGGCTGGCATTGGTTGCGTGATATTCTTAGTACTAAATACACATAAATAGCTAATATACAATCTGTGTGTTTTCGATTTCATTCCATCGTTGATAGCCCTACGAGACGAACTCAAACAATTCCAACTCAAACACGGCACGCGACCTCAAGCAAATTCGTCGCAGCGATTCGCGCCCAAACTCGCCCAGTTCCAGTCAAGGAGGAGCCATCGAGAATGGGCACGGACAGTATCCGTAAGTGAATTATCTTAAACGACAGACAGACAGGCAGAAAATCCTCTAATCGTAATACATTTCCCTTCTTTTGCAGTTGCTCCATTTGCAAAGTGCTTTGCCCTTCAAACAAAATGGATTGGCTGTCCACTAGTGCCGAGCACATGAACTCGCATGCCATGCACTTTCCCTGTCTCAAGGCCAATGCCGTAACCAGCAATAATAACAATAACAATAATAATACCAATAATAACAACAACAACAATACCAATAACAACAATAACAACGAGCTGAACAGCAATCGCGTGCTAGCGTGCAAGGACTGCAAGGATTACTTGGCCAGCCAATGGGAGTCGATGGATGCGGAACGCGTCCCCCTTGAGCACAGAAGGTTCATTGAATTTGCATTCGACTTTTCCCAGGCTTAAGTTGAAACGTGTCTAACTATCTATTTTTTCTGGCCAGATACAACATTCCCTCGCCCATGCTGACCTCCAGCTCACCAAACGGATCTCGGCACGGCGCCATGAGCATCAACACACCGCCCTCCACGCCATCCATATCATCGTCGACGCCTGCCAGCACCTCAATTTACTGTTTCCTGTGTGGCCTGCACTCGGACTTGACGTTAGCCAGGGTACTCTATGCCAGCAAAGAGGTAGAGTCTTCAAAAGTGGCTATGACCAAAATGGTTTAGCTGTGAAGTGTTCTTTGTTTCACTGTATTAACGACATTCTTTAAAAGACAAAGCAATATTGAAGATAGATAGATTATGGCTTGCTCGATGACATATCAAAAGAATTTGTCATAAGATATTAGTTAGGGTTATAAAAATATTGAGAGGAAAAGTCTTATATGATCAATTTACGTGTGAATAATAGCTGTTTGAATGCTCAGAAATTGCTCCATAATTTCAAAAAAAGTATTTAAAATTTATATATAAAATGTAAAATGGATATATTTATATTTACAGATGCTAGAAAGGAGTATGGTTATAATTTTAGCCTAAACTTCAAGGCTTTAGCCTGATGGTTATTGTTTCATGTACTTTTTATTACCAAAAACATTCCTTGAAGCTAGCTTAAAAGCTAACAAAATATGTACTAACATTTTAAACAAATTTATTCAAAAATTATAGTTTTTCAAACCTTATTTACTGCTCAGCTTCTTAAATAAGAGAATATAGTATAACAAAGTAGACTAATATTTGTAGTTAAATATCTTTTGTTTTTATGTTTTGTGAGAACTGCTAAAGGTTACAACTTACTTAAACTTACTAGTTTTGGTTTGAAAACGAATGATTACCCCTGCAAAAACTAAACATAGAACTCTACCAAAACCTAACTAAAATATTAAGCTTCTCATTAGTTTGCCCCAACTTGCTTGCCAGCTTCAATCATGCACAGTTAAGCCTTAGATTGCCTTCAACTTGGGGGGTATTAAGAGTTTAATTTGTGCTTTGGCTCAACTCGTAAGACCTTCAATCAATTTAGGCCACATTAAATGTGTATGTATGCATAATATTTGCTGTATCGCTTGACCAAACATGTAACTTGCCGATAAGTTAAGGTATTTCAAGGCACATTTCAGTCAATAAATATTGTTACCGAGTTTTGAGTAGAGATGCATATAGAGAGGAAATAATGTACCCAATTAGAGAAGAGAGGTATATAGAGAGGAATAAATAACGCAGGATATATATATCGCTTTATATCATATACAAAAAATTGTGAATTTCATAGGTAAATGAATATTTAATATCGAAAATATCGCATTTTATATAAAAATATTGATATTATCAAACATTTAAGGAAAATGTTAATTAATTTAGTAATTACAATATAATATTGATATTTCTTGATATATATATTAGATATATTATATATTAGATAGAAAATGTATGCATATATCGACTTTCGCGATAAATATCGATACCGTTTAGATATATTCCCATATTCACCAGTTCAGAGTAAATACAACTGTTACTTTGTAGGCGAGCAGATTGCTTCAGATAGCATTTCCTATGGGGCCATAACAAATATTATTGATATTATCTCATCGCTGTTGTTCATTAATTATCGAATGAAATTGTTTTATTAAGTAATGTTATGTGTTTTAGTTTATATCGATAGGGAAACATAAAGATACGTACAGATTAGATAAGATGTAGTTACGAGAAATGTTTGATTTTTATCTTTCCTTTTATTATTCTAAGTTTAATCATAAAGTTCATGCAAATTGTTATTAAAAATATCTCTGTAATTAAATTTTCTATATTTTTTCAGGGTTCGAGGCCTTATTTTCCACTGTTACTCAAACACAATACACTACCCAATGCTGAGCAGCTGAGAAACAATTCGGCCCTGGTCTGCACCTTTTGTTACCATTCCATGTTGAATCAGTGGCGCAAGTGAGTCACCTGCATTCTATATCTTACATATGTGCAAATATTAATTACTTGACTTCTCCCTATCTCGCCAGATACGAGGCCCAAAGTCCCAGTGTGAATCCAGCGGATCGTAAATACAATTGGCATGATTACAACTGTCACCTGTGCGGCATAACGACTTATAGGAAGCGTGTCCGGGCCCTGCCCGTCAACGAGTTTCCATTTGTGAAGCACCAGAAGAGCGACGATGGCCTGCTGCTTGAGAATGGAGAATATGCGGTCGTCTGCCTGGATTGCTACGAGAGCTTAAGGTGGGAGGATCCTTCCAGCAAGGGTTACTAATTGTTTCACAGTCTGGATATATCTTTGTCATGACTTTATATAATTCATGTATTTTCCTTTTCCTACAGACAACAAGCCTCGCAGCACGATCGCTTTGGGGTGCCCATTTCCAGGCGGGCCTACAACTGGGTGCCACAACCACCACCTCCTGAAGACAGTCCCGAGTCGGCAGTGGCTCGTCTGCCCTGTGGCGAGCGTTCCGATCGTATTGTAAGTACACTCATATTGACATGTCGTGGAGAAATGCAACCTGACCCGTGTCCATGTGCCAATTTTCGCCCCACAGCTCATTAGCAGTGCCTTGAGACCCGTGCCAGGAAAGAAGACGACATCGCCCAAGCAGTACGACAAGTCAAAAGAAGGTAAGTGACTCCGAATGGGCGGGGGAAGCCGCTTCCTCGGCTTCTGGTAACGCGAAACGCTCCGCAAGCGCCCCGGGGTTAGCGGGTTCAAGTGAAACCCAATTCGCGTCAATAAATTTCAATTGGTTTCACTTAACTTTGAGTGTTCGGCGGCGTTGGCCGCTTTGCTCGGACAGTTCAATAATAGCCCCAGCTCGGGCCGTTTAGCCTTTCAAAGAGCAACATTGCTCACTGGTTTGGGTGGCAAACAAGCAAACATTTGCTGCATTTAGCTGGCTCCGAGATTATTTTGCATATATTGAGGCAAAAGAGGGATTTAAGTGCATTTGTGGGGAATCTGTTCGTTGAAGTATTTGATTTTTAAATGGATTTTACAGTTGGTTTGTGTAATGTGGAGTTAATATGTTGAAATTTTTAATGGTTTCTAATTTGGGTTGGGTTTTGATTGGAATTTAAACAGAGCCAATTGATAACTAAAATAGAACAAGTTTCTTAAGAACCAATATTTAATTATTCTGTTAGCTTTATTGAAAAGATAAATAAGCTGACAATTATCGTACAAATTTAAAATTGTTTAGAGTTGTCTTGTTGTCTTTTTAAAATTTTAAAGGAAGAAGATTAATTTGACAGATCATGTTGAAGGACTGACTGACACTGCACACTGTTTGCGCTTTACAGCACACTCTTTTCTTGTTACAGTACGAATTTTGAGCTTAACAGCACACTCCGCGCTTTAAAGCTTATTTCTGGCGCTTTACAGCCCACTTTTCGCGCTTTACAGCTCGATCCTTGTGCATTACAGCACACTTTTTACGCTTTAAAGTCAATCCTAGAAGTTGACCTTGGTTTAGGAGAAAGCCGCATTAAATTTCCAGTCAGTTTGACTGATCGTTAACTTAAACTGAGACTAAGGCAACTGACATTAACTTTACGTTAAGAAACCTAATCAAACCTAAATTATAACCCCCAAGCCTTTATATAAGACTCTAATTTTATTACTCGATTTTTAACATTTTCTTTTAATTGAAACTGAAATCAAATTTCTGTTCGAACTTCGTTTTTCCCCCAATTTGATTTTCTGCTTTTTTTCGAAATATTAGTTGGCTCTCGTCCCTCAAGAGTCCTTAAACCATCACACACACACGCACACACATTCAGAGAAATCTCAGCAAAAGCTTCTCTAATTGCATTTCCCCCGAAATACGAGAGTGCAAAGGAAAAACTTCAACCTGAATAAGAAATCAACTGATTAAATGCCCAATAACCAAGCTGGGACCACAAGACTGAAAGGGGGAGAAATGCTTGCCTCCCATGTACTCTAGCTCTTGTAATAAATATTGATTTTTTATGAATTGCAATGGGTGGCGAGGTGGTGTGGCTTTCGTCCTCTTTCCTCACTTATTTATGCAGCAGCAATGGCGTCGGTAAACTTCTTCAATAAAATGCCAAAAAGGAAACATCATAAAAATAAATAAACAGAGAAACCACAAGCACACACAGACGACGACGACGACGACGTCGACGAAGGTCTGTGTATATAGCTTTGCACACGAATTTTTATGCAGCTACCCCAGCAGTACTAACACACACACACAGAGAGACACTCTGAACCCATCCACCCACACAGAAAACCACCTACAAATACCACTTCCGACAACAGCAATCCCCAAACGAAAGGAGAACGAACGAACGAGCGAGCAAGCACAAATAATAAAAGCAACAGCATAAAGTATTTCGAATTGAATTACTCCGTGTTATCCTGTCAACCATACGAAAACACTCAAGACCATTCAACATGCCACACGCTTCCTGTGCGCCACCCGCCACCCATTCACCACAGCCATCGTGAGTTCCCCCTGGGATCTATGGGGCACCCATTCCACCCACCGTTTAAGGAGTTGGCATCGATTTGCAAAAAGTATATTACCACCCCGGGGAAAGGACGAGGGTCGGGGCTTAACTTCACCCTCGCCTGCGTCCGATGCCGCCAATAAAATGAAGTTATGCTCAAGGGGTGGGGGGAGGAGCTCTCGGGGAGTTGAATAAGTAAACATAAAACCACTGAATTTACGCTTATTGCACCCGCAAACATTTTGTTTAACACAACAACAGCTCGGGCTCACTCTCTGTCTCTCTCTTTCTCTCTTTATGGCTATCTCGCTCGGCACAGTGGGTTGTGTGGGTGTCATTTCCGGCCTCAATTTCAAAAGAAGCTCAAATTTCCACACAATTTTCCGGCTTCGCTCTTTGGCACTTTGCTTCGTGTCGACTCGTTTCGTTTCGTTTCGTTTCGTTTGCTCTCGGAATCGTTGTTTTGCACCCCCGATGTTGAGACCCTTACCTCTAACTATACCCTTCCCCCTCCCCTTTTCCCCTCCTCTATTTACCCACCGCTCCCCCCTTTGACTGACAGCCGTTTCCTCGTTGCCACTTGTTCAGTCAGTCACTCAGCAAAGACCCAACCCCTCGGAGCTGGCAGCCCACAACCACAATTCTGTTCTGTTGCCGCCTTTGGTTGTGCTTTTTTGCTTTTGCCACATCTTGTCGTTGCTGTAGTTGTTGTTGGCCAAGTTGCCACCTTTGCCACAAAAATATTCCAAGCACTTGCCCCCTTCTCTAGCCTCGACACTACCCCTCCTTCGTTTCCGTTTTGCGTAGAATAACAGTTACATTATCCTTTTTATTGCCACACTTTCCAGACACGAATGCGAGGACGAGACTGAAAGAAAAGTGTGTGTGTGTGTGTGGCACGAGGGGGTGGCAGAAGTGTCGAAGAGTAAGAGGAGGTTGAAAACCAGGCCCAGACACAGACATATTTGGCTTGTGGCAAGCTACGACGTGCCCCCGTCTCGACCCTTTCCGTCGTTTCCGTTTTTGAGTTTATTGTGCTCGCCTTTTCCCCCCCGAACACCCCATTTCCGCCTTCTCCTTTTTTCTTTCTTTTACCCCACACCTCGCCCTCCCCCCTGTAGGAACTTCCAGGAAATTGTGGGCGAAAAATGTGCATTTATTTTTGCTGGAACTTGCTTCCTTGGGCTGACTCGAGTCGCAGTAAATTGTGGTAAACACGAAGCCAAGTGTTTGGAGAGTATTTACCCGGTTATGCCCCACAGTGGTTGCGCGCCCGCCCCCCCCTCTTGCACGCACAGTGGGTCGCATCGTCATTTGCATAATTGGCAAACATGATTGCAGGCTGAAGAGATTCGTGTCGAGGAATGGACTTTGTTGTGGTGTGCGTGTAATTTAAGGGGAATTATGCAAAACAAAAATTGACTTCTAGCCTTAGATTATGGTGATTTTCGTTAGCCGTGAATATTTAATACACGGTGGGTGTTAAATTTCACATAATCGGTACTTGAAGGGGAACTGGAAAAATTCATGTTTCTGAATGACTCATTATTATTTAGAAAAAAAATGCAAAAAAAAAAACGTATAAAAGAATCGTTAATACACCTTGGGTACTTTTTTACTTGGGAAATTATTATTGATTGGGATTTTTATATACATTTAGTCCTGAAAAGTTTACATTATAAAATTTTTAAGGCAATTTCCCAAAATATGTTCCTTGAAAAAGAGAATAAAGAAAAGTTAGAATAAAAACTCTAAAACTTAACGTATTAATACAACGATCCAACAGCTATAATTGTAGCTTTGTCCTTATAATTCCCAAATACGAATTTAGGAACTAATCGCTTACTTATGAGGTTTCTATAGTCTTTGGTTAAGAAGTTATATAATAATTTAAACCATAATACGGGAAATAAATGATTACATCACCAATTGTTAGCTTTTTGTTTACCAAATAACAAATAATAATTAATGTAAATGTGTAATAATTAAACAGCTAATCCCCAAGATCCCCCTTAAATTAGACATATCTCTAATTACCTCCCAAATCGCATCATTCAACCGCTAGTTCCAATTGATTCGCATGTTAAACCAGTTTATTATCGCCCATTTTCGACAGGACAATTTCCATTCCAAGCAGCACGCTCTACATCTTTGTTACGGAGCATCCCAGCAGCCTTACAACTTCATCCCTTTGTAATCATCATCATCTGTTAGCAGCAGCTGATTTATCCCCCACACAGAATCACGAGATATGCATATGTTGGTGCTCGTGGCTGTCAGCACATAACCTCAACTCACTTAAGGGGGTTCCCCATTCTCCATCTCTGCATCTTTCTCGCTTTCTCTCTCTCTCTCTCTCTGACTCTCTATGGGCACATAAAGCGCTGATGTGGCATGAAAAAACATATAAATTCTGCCAATCGATGAAGATAAAATACATTTTGTAATACGTTAGCCCACAGCCACCGCTACCCGATCCTTTTCTTATCTGGAGGTGGGAGATGGGAGGTTGGGAGGTTGGGTGATGGGAGGTTGGGGGTTGCTGGTTGCCAGTTGGGCGGACGTCTGAGGTCAACCGTTCGAGTGTGGGCGTCTTTTGGGAGTCAACGAAGTGTGCAACGTCAACTCGCACACACAAAAAGGCATTCCATGTGGGTGTAAGTGAAATTTCAAGTGGCGCTACCAAGGCAAACTTCAGCATTGACTCTTAGTATGCCGCCTGCCCCCGCACATATGCTTTTGAATACAGTGGAGATTCTGTGAGTTAAACTGGGTTAAAATTGGGGTTACCAGGGTTTAAATAGAAACTATTTCGATTAAAGCTTAGAGGTATTAATTTTTTAAGAAGGGAAAGATCATTTTATAAAAGATCAAATTAATTCCAAGTTTTATTTGTTCAGCTTTCGAGGCCTGACTGTATATGAATGAGCGTGTGTTGGGAAACCCTTTAAAAGCTTGTTGTTGCCAGACACATAAACGTTTAGCCCATAAACCCTTGATGTATGGAACATAAACACCACACTTGCAAGTGCCACTCATTCGGTGGTTTCTGGGTGCTCTGAACGGGGTCCAGGGTAACGCGGAACTCGTAACTCGGGACTCCGAGGTATCGTGGGGCTTGTGGCCCTGGTGTCAGTGGTTAGTGGTGGTTGCTTGCCAGCTAACTGCTAACTGAAATCCAATGTGTTTGTCCGGATACGGGGTTGGGTCTCTCGTTCCAGGGTCCGGCAACCGCAATGTCAATAAATATGTTACGCCTGACTCGTCCTTTTTTGTGCCTTCCAAGGGGGAGGGTCCTTTGTTGGTTAGCAATTTGGTTAAACATATTTATTTGGGGGGTAGTTCATTCCAATCTTTTTTTTTGCTTTTGTTTGATTTCGGCCGGAACATTGAGTTAGCCGTAACAATTTCTGTTCAATTTTTTCCTATTCAATTTGAAATCCTCGATTTATTTCCGACAATTGCAGACCGGCTGCTGGTAGCTCAGCAAAAATATTTACATTTTTGGTTCTCGCCTGAAAAATGCAGTACATTTATTTGCACAAACTTTCCCATATTCAAATTGCATTTTCTGCTTCCTTGCCCCCTCGTATAGAATGTGAAAGATTTTTATTAGCCAGCCGGGCTTATGAGATCTTTTTCTGCAGTTTCTTCTTCTTCTACACCCTCGTTGCCAGGGTAAAAGTTGTTGGCCAAGGATAATCTTATTGTTGCTCCCTTTTTGCACAGCTAATTCCTATGCTGAAACTTTTTGGGTTCTCAACTTGCAAGTCTTTATTATTTTTTGTTTTTGTGCAAAAATTGCAGTCGCAAATTTAATTAAAAACTTGACAACAACTAAGGACTCTTGCATACATATACGCAGACTGACTTTGAATTTTATCAACCGCCCCCCGAGTGGCAAAGGAAGGACGAAAGGATGGGAACTGGGATGTTGGTGGGCTTGGAAGGCCCCAAGACACGAACTACGCGATTTTCCTGCTTCCTTTTGCAGCTCTTATTGCCGTTGTGCCGCTGTTGTTGTTGTTGTTGTCGCCGCCATATTTACTTTGTATTTGTTTACGTTTTTATTGTGTTCTTTAGCGCATGAATTTAAATATTTGCCAGTTGGTCCTTGCCGAGAAACAGTAACAGAAGCAGACATCTAACAACATTTGTGTAGCGCTTCGCTTCTGTGTGAGTGCACGTGGGGAAAAGTACGATATTTTTAGTTCGATTATTTCGATAATATCGATTTATTAGGGAAAATGTTAAAAACTGTTATAAAATGAAAAGGTTTAAGTAAATTCCGTAAAACTACTTATATTTTATTTAGAACTAGTTCAGGTGCGATATATTTGTCGAATTTTTCGATAATATCAATATATTTAAGGGCATTTTTAGAACCTCTTATATAATTTTTAGGCTTAAATTGAATTTAAGCCGGAAAATATAAGAAGATTGTTTGGAAATACTTCTCAGAAGATATTTTTTTCGATTATTTATAAAAACCATTTTTTTTTTTGCTTAAATTCAATCATAAAAAAACTTCTGGGCCAAATATAACATCGGAATGTAAACTATCAAGAAAAAACAAACTGCTCAGTTAAAAATTATAATTTTATTAATAACCCTCACTGGTTTCTTTCAGTGCGGCATTGTTGCTTCTTTTATTGCACTTTTCACTTGCCCCACCTCCTTGCGCCGTCTGTTTGTGTATGTGTGCTAGCGCCAAAGTGATTTACTGTTATAAATATTTGCTTGTGAGCTTTTTAAGTACTTTTTCTCTTCGTTTCCTTTGGCGTACTTTTGTTTTGTTTCGTTTTCTCCCTTATTTTTTTTACGTTTTGTCGGTTTTGGTTTTGTATTTCTTGCTTCGTGTTCGTTGCTGTTTTGCACTTTTTTTCGCCACGTTTGCTTTGGCATTCACTCCCAGTTTATTCAGTTCTTCGTCAGCGCCTAGTAACTGTTTGCTTTATGAGCTCAGACCAGCTTTCACTGGACCCCGCCCCCCTCCCTCGGTGCACACTTTCGCCCACGGAGGAGCACTTTGTTTGCTTGTTTCTGTTGCATACTTTTCAGCGTAATTTTATTGAATCGTGTTTACCCTTATGTCGAGTCGGGTTCTGTTTGTGTTTTCCCTTACTCATTTTTATTGCCCACTCCGCTGCGCCCTCCTTTGGTCTCGTGGCTGGTGCCCATTGTGATTTTTGGGTTTTTGCTTTGATGCAGGGAAAGAAATTTTGATATGTTCACATTTTTGTGATTTGAGAGATACGGATTTAAATTAAGTAATATGACAAGTATGTTACAAAACTTGGTTTTGATTTGATAAGTTTTGAAGAGATTGAGAAGGGTTTGATCTAGATTTTTAAAATTTGACCTTCAATATATGATTCCATACTTTTAGACGCCTTTGTAAATGATTTTAAATATCTGATACTTTGATTTTACCTTTGATATTTATAAAGAATTGTATTTGTATACCTTATAAAATGAAAAGTTCTTATTTCTATAGGACGAGGAATAAAGCAATTTAGAAGAAGTTTGAAAAAAATTCTATAGAGTCTACACTAGTTTTAAACAAGTAAAAAATATTTGGTATATGTATATAATTTCTGGTAGATTATATATTTTATTATCTCATTGAATATACTTCTCCAACTTGATATCTTTCTCCTTTAAATTCTTGAATTTCTGTTCTTGACTCAATTTATCTCAGACTAAGGTCCACTGTATCTGGCATTTTATGGCAATCTCCACTGTGCACTTGCACCGCTGACTCCTCACCGCTCCCCGGGGGAATCATTTTGCATTAACTGAGCAAATAAACCAACTTTGTTATACTTTCGTTCATTTCATTCCGTTTGCCTTGGCCGTAGGTGAAGAATGGCAAGGAGGAGGAGGATGAGGAGGAGGATGAGGAGGAGGATGTGGTGTTGGTGGGAGTTGGGGTGGGGTAACAGAGTGGGGGGTTGTTGATATTTCTGCTTCTGCTTTGGTTTCTGTTTCTGTTTCTGGGTTTCTTTAACAGTTGTTGTTGCTTTTGTTCTGCTTGGGTGGTTATTTACCCTGTTTCGCTGCTGTGTTTGCCTGTGTACTCTCCATCCACTGCCCCTTCTTAACCCCCCCTTTTTTGCCCACTTCACCCAGCCTCACCTCTCCGCTCTCCTCGTTTACTCTCTTTTGGCCATCCCCTGTGCCGGCGCTTTGTGTGTGTGTGTGAAATTGAATGCTCAATTGAGCACTTAATTAGCAAAAACAGTTTTTAATGACGACACGAAAGCTTTTATGCTTTGAATTCTGCGTGCAATGGGGTCCAGTCGGTGTGCACTGTGAGAAATTACTGATGGAGATTGATGTTATTACCTTATATATAAAAAATATATTGATATAATACACTTTAGGATTTATATATTGATTAATTATGGAAATTATAGAAAGAAATCCTAATTTTTTTTATTAAGTTTGTCTTTGTAAAAGCAAATTTTTTGAGTTGATAAATTCGATAAACTTAATTTCTGAATATCGATGGCTTATTTCTTTATTCTTATACTTTGATATGCAGATTATAAATATCGATAAATAATAAAAAAAAAAATAATTCTAATAAATGCTTTTTTCTTCCTTACAAAAATTTACTTCTTTATTATATGAACTGTGCAAAGAAACCATCATTCCATTTACTAAATTTATTTAAAATAAATATTAGGTGAGTCGATAATTTCGATAAACTCTACATTTACACTTTGATAGCTCATATATTATTTTTTTTGCTTCTGTTATACGATTATTTATATAAATTAATAAATTTATTGTAGAATATTTGCATTTAGCATTAACATGAGTAATTTTTTCCTCTAGTCTTTTTTTATTTTATTGCTTAAAGAAGTTTTAAATAAATTTTTGACTAATAAACCCACTAAATGGTTATACAAAGTTAAATATACAATTTTATTCAACCATAAAATATCTATCCAGAAATTAAAACACTTTCAACTGCCCAAAATTTGTTGCTTTTTGAAAAATATTTATTCGAAAACGATATTTTTCCTATAGCCAATTTAAAAATTTATTACCAATTTAATAGGCAACTTTTATTATACGTTTTTAAGTGTGTTCTTTGTGTTCTGTGGTATTTTTTTATTCACTTTCATGGTGGTTGCTTTTCTTGTTAATTTTCCCCATTTTCACAGAAGATTCGGGGTAAGCCGAGAGTATTTAAAAGCACGTGTCGGCGGCGGCGGCGGCGGCGGCTTCTTTTCTTTACCTCCCCCTCTTCAGGTTTCCCCCCCTATCCTCAATCACTCACCTCACTTTGTCGCTTACGCAACACAAGCGCAGCGCCTGCATGCGTCCGGCATAATTGTCGATGTGATTAATGTGTTTTTAAGTGCATCATTTTGAGCATATTACGAGTTTATAGGGGTTAATTTCGCTCCCCTGAGCACTTTGCATGCCATTCGGAGGGGGGGAAGGGGCCCCTTTGGCATTTTAATTGAATTGTTGCCATTGCTTTGCCCGCTCGGCACGTTGTTTCCGATTGCTGGATGCCTCCACTTTTGTTGTAGTTTCTTTTATTGTTATTGTTGCTGGCCGTTCCTGAATGGTATTTATTACCGCCTCCCTTACTTTTTCTTTTGCAGTGCTCTGTGCCGCCTCACGATTTTTTAATTAACGCTCATTTGCTTAAAAGAAAAACGTGTTGAAATCGTTTCAGCCGAAAGCAGATTACGGCGAAATATATATTTTTAAAATAAAAATATGCTATCGAGGGGATTGGGAAAATATAAAAAAGAAAATATTCTTAAAAAAACTACAAAGATCTTATAAATTTTAAATAAAGATAAAGTCTTAAAGGTGAATAATTCTGCTATTGAAAGGTTTTCTTTAGTGGGAAACTATAAAAAAGAAAATATTCTTGAAAAACTATTAAAATCTTGTAAATGTTTATTAAAAATACAATCTTAATATTCCAGCTTTCGAAAGGTTTTCTTTTATTTTTCTTTCTCTTGGCATTTTCCCAGTGTATCTTGAGCATATTTTGAATTTCGGAGCCTCTCGAAAACTACGTATTCCTTGGAGTATTCTTTTCCAGCTTGCCTGCTTCCTCTGGCCCAGTACCTCTTCGAATTCCAACCCCCCTGAGCTCAACTGGATAAATCCTCTTGGCAGGATTCGGTATTCTTCCCTTGCCCATCGATATCGAAAGACAAACATCAAGTGGCATTGGGATACATCATAAAATACTTCAGTTGGCTGCTGATGCTGATGCTGATGCTGCTGCTGCTGATGCTTCTGCTGCTGATGATGATAATGATGCGGCTGGTGCTCCTGCTGCTCCTGGGCATTGGGTCCTTCATGCATCAGTGGGCAACAACAACATTTGCAAATTCAATTGAATTGATACACGCACCACTTGTTAACCATTTCGGCCTGAACGCACCACACCATCCACTAACCAGACCCCAAACCACGTAGCCCGGCATCCTGCCAACCATCTATCGATTCGTCCTTCTAGCCATTGGCAACCACCAACCACCTCGCCCATCTCTCCCATCTCTCTCTCTCTCTATGGACCCTGTGTGTGGTCGTCTTATTATTGGTTTTACATACACATCCGTTGCTCAAATATCATTAGAAGGATACGCATACGCCGCCCCTGAATCCAGGATTCATGCGAGTCAGTCAACAAACTGGCTACAGCGTGGAGAAGGGGGTAGGGGAGTATTGACAGGGGAGAATTGGTGGCTTGGCACGCTGGGTTATTTGAACAATAGCTTAAGGGCCTATAAAATCACACAAGGGGTTATAAATCCATTTGCAAAACCAAAATCCAAAAATATCCCAAAGCCAAACAAGGGGTCCTTGCCTGGTCCTGCCCTCGAAAAACGCATCCCAAATCCGGCACTGGCTGAACTGAGCCTATTTTCATGGTTTGGTGACATCAACTTTGCAAGCACACGCACACTCTGCCCTCTAGTATATATATATGTATATATCTGTGTTTGTATGCATTTGCCCCAGGTCCAAAAACCAAAAAAGTTTATGTAAAACGAGCACTCGGTTCGTGACTTGGTTGATTGATCGGCAAAGGGGCAAAATCGTAGGAAGAGTAGGATTACCAGAGGCTGGGATTTACCATTTGCCCTGAAATGTATGCTACGATTTTTGCAATACTCGTCCTTTAGTGAATTGTGAGCAGAAATAAGTGAAGAAAAGTATATAAAAAGGAGCCAAGGGAGGTGTGAGAGAGGGGAAAATACAAAATAATATTATGTCCTAAAAAAATATATAAAATTTAATTCTTTTAATGAATTTAAAAACAGCCAAAGGAGCTTTTAAATACTAAAATGTTTTTGCATTTAAATTTTTAGTTAACATAAATATGATCTTATAATTAAATGCTGAGAAAAGAACCCGAATTTTGCACTTATATATAATTATATTATTATATATATTATATTCTTATTACAGAATAATATGAAATAAATATTTATTATTAGAATTATTATTATTATTAGAATGTTGTTAAGTGCAAAAGTCGGTTGCTATTACATAAAAGTCAGTTGGTATTAAATAAATTTTTATTCTTATAACAGAATAGTTATATATTTAATATTTATAAAATTTAAACTAATAATCTTGCTTCTGCCTTCGAAATACGTAACTTCACTTGCTTAGAATTTTCACCATTTTCTTGTCTTGCTCTGTCCATAAAAGCAAGTTTTTCTCTGCTGAAAACCTTGATTTATATACTAAATTTTTTTCTTTATAATTTTTTTATTCTCCTGATAGTTTATAGTTGCTATTTTCCTTCAAGAAAAATATATATTTCCATGTCAGCTTATCTTCTTTGCCTCCCTGTGATTCTGTCAATCAAAGTTCGCACTTTTATGAAAAATAATCGTTCATTGTCATACAAAATGTTATTTTTCCACCTTTTTCTTTAGGTCTTTTTTTTGTAGCTCGGCTTTAAAAACTTTCCAGGATAAAGCAAGTTGAGGGAAAGGGGTGGCGGGGGGGAATGCTGCCATGTTTGACACAAAAGTCAGAGCTATGACGGTGGGAAAGCGGAAAACTCCCTTGAACACCCCCCTCCCTGAAGCGCAGCCCTTTTGACGATTTGGTCGCTTATCCGTTCCTGCACCTGAGCTATTTTTGCACTTTTCACATTTGCACCCAGCACGCCCCGCCTTGCCCGCCCACTTTTCTACCCCTTTTCCTGCTGCGTTGTGATGGAACGCGTAGTTTGGCCATAAAAGTTTTCGCAGCTTCCCAACGGCAGCAGCAGCAGCAGATTTTTATTAGTTTTTCACGTTCTGCATTTTCCGCGTGCGCTTTTCACATGCCGCTGGAATGCCGGAGCCAGCCGAAGCTCGGTTTATTGTTATGGCAACATCGTAAAAATTTATCATGCTCTCGTAGTTGGCAAAACGACAACACAGCCCCGGCCACAGCCACAGCCGCAGTAACACTGAAAATTCCACAAAGAATACACTAGCTACAGCAACAACAGCAAAAAATACAAAAAAGTAAATAAAAAAACAAAAGCAAAAGGCGATGCCAACAATAACAAGCACCATTCTCCCCCCTTTACCCACACAACAACAAACAGCAACAACAAACAACAACAAAACAAAGTTATCGCATTTTTATGACAATTTGACGACGACTTTCATTGCATTTTTTAAGGTGGCAAACCATTTCCTTGGAGCATCAAGCAGCGCACAAAAAATGCTTTATATCTATATCTACATAGATATATTTGTGCACTGTGCTGCATATATATGTATCTATATAGTAAAAATAGTGTGGGATTTGTTTAGGTAAAGACTTCTTCCCCCTACCCTGAAAGTTGTATCCTCATGGAGAAATTGGAATGCACACACAAAAAAGAAAGGGAATTAGTAGAGCTTGCAATTTTCTCAACAGGATATAAGAGGGGTTGGGGAAAGTTTGCTCAAGTTGTCCTTAATTTGATTTGAAGCTATACATTTCTCGTTTGACAATTATGTGTGCTTCAGAAATCTGTGCTGTCGAGTAGAATTTTTAGCATATGAGGGAAATCTTTGAAAAAATGTCATTAGATTTTAGCTACCTTTCTATAAAATGAGGTCTAATTGCCTGGATTTTAAATATATAAATTACGTATACTCTATATAATCATTTTTTCTAAAAAACAAGTTGTTTTTCTTAGAAAATTTGGGTTTTACCATTAAAGATTTTGTACCTATTATATTTCAACCCTAAAATACTGGGAAAATAAATATTTTAACATTCTAGAACCAACATTTTGAACTAAAGCATTAGATACTTTATTAGAAAGAACTCTTTATATAAAATATTCCCTTAGTAGGTATATGTATATATTATATAAAAGTAATCCCGTTAATATTTCTAATTAATATTCTACGAGCTTATCCCTTAAATAATGAACTTACATCATACGAATATCAAAAGTAAAACTGATATCAAATCAACAAAAATACCTCAACAACGATTCCAAGTAACCCTTTTGTAAAATATTCTAAATTTTCCATTTGTATCCTTGTTTTTTGGAATTTAACAAGCAGTGCAATATGGGACTTTGGACGGCACACAAAAACACAACCAGAAACAAAAACAAAATAGCAAAAAAAATCGGAAAAATGCTCGTAAAATAGTTTCGCCTTGAATTTCTCAGTTCGATTTCGGGTTGGTTGAGTGCACGCTCTATTAGTTGGAAAATAACCCAAAGTTGGCTGGCATCTGAAAAATTAACACCAACATGCTACCCACACACACACATGGAGGGGGGGAGCCCGAAAGAGAGAGACAGGTAGTCACAGAGAGAAAGAGAAGGAAGGAATATGGGAAAATATTCTCACATTTGAACTTCGAGCAGGAAACACTAAAATGCAATGCCAAAAGCGACAGGAGGAGCAGCAACAAAAACCAAAACTGGCCAAAAAGAGAAGACTTTTCTGACTGCTCCTCCCCCTCCACTCTCTTTCTCCCTAATTCTCTATTTCTACCTTGTCCCCAACCCAACGCCCCTTCTCTCTATAGTTCTCTCTTTCTCTTCCCCACTTGGTTGGCTTTTCAGCAAGCCAAATTTCTCCTAGCCCTGCATTTCTCTCGATTTCTCTCGGGGAACCCCCCTTTCCGAACTCCTTTCTCTCTTGGCGTATTTTCCCGCTCTCCATGGGCCTCTCTCTCTCTCTCGTGGTTCCTCTCCGGGATCAGGTCTCGCCACCCCTGGCCACCTGTCTAATCGGTGTTTGTTAGTATATAAATCTAAAAGCTAATCCGCTTGTATTTCCGCTTGGGCGCTGTGAGGTTAGACCGGAAATTCCGCTCTACATGCAGAATGCACCAGAAGCAGGAGCACCGCGGGAGCACTGCCACCCACTGGGACGGAAACGAGGCGAATCCGATGGCGATGGCGTTGGTGAGGACGATGACGATGACGAGGCTGCGTTCCGCCATTGTACGAATATTGACGCTGGGTGTCGACGTCGGAAGTTGTGTTGTGCACAGCCGGTAGTTGTTGTTGTTGTTGCTTGTTTAGGGGATTTGTTGCGGCAGTCGCCGAACACTTGCTCACCCTAAATGGCTCCGCTCGGCTCCTGCTTCCTGCTCTTGCTGCCTGGTCCTGGTCCTGCTCCTACTCCTACTCCTACTCCTGCTCCTCCCCTTTATACTCTATGTCCTTCTAGCCTGCAAATATTTTTTATAACCCCCAACCAACAAGGGATCTCTGTGTGAGTGCATCCGCTACCAAAGCCCTGACGCCTGTGTCAAGGTATCGATGGAAAGCCGAATGCAACCAAGGATTTTTTTTCAGCCTGTCCTAAAGACACTGGGAGAAATTGGAGTTTAGGAATTAATTATTTAGTATTTTATTTTTTAGAATTTTATTTGAAGAAATTTAAGAAATATTGTACAAACAAAGAAAAAGGAACTTATGTACTTTTAGGCAGACAAATTTTGAATAACCTTGGAGTTTTATATTGGTTCCTGCTTATGATACAATTATAATTATTATAAAATACAAAATTATTGTTAAAAGCTTGACGAGTAATGATTTGTCTGACAATTTTTAAAGTTTACTAATTCCTTATTATCCTTTTAAGGCTGTAACCCACACTTTTTAGTAACATTTTCCTTCAGTGCACTTATCTGTGTATCGCAGATTGTTACGCTGCTGGCACTGCCGCTGTTGCTGTTGCACATTGCATGCTGCTGCTGGTGCTGCTGCTGCTGCTGCTGGTGGTGCTGTTGCCTCCCCGTCACCTAGCCACATAGTTTTGTCCCTCAGTCCGTCTCTTTTCCGCCAGGACTCTGTCTCCCTCTCAGCTGGGTGAACCGAACCGGCTTCATCTCCTCTCGTGTGTGTGTGTGCGAAGGCTCGGCTGGAAGATGGCCTGCTGCTAGTTGCTTCTTGAGCCCGAAAGTGCAACCAAAAACGGGGTTGGGATTGGTATAGGTGCCACTCGGCTGGTGCATCCAATGCAGGAGAGAGCAAGGAGTGGAAACAGCACTGAGAGCAGGAGACCCAACCACCGAGCAACGAGCACCGAGCACCGAACATCGAGCACCGAGCACCGAGCACCGAGCACCGAGAGCGAGAACTTGAAAAGTGAAAAACTTTTGACTGTGAATGCTCTTTGGGAGGTGGAAGCCCAAACCCGGCATGATTCTGGGGGTGGCTCTGGGGCTCTATGTGGGCTTAGTAGTGGGTGACTGTGGAGGTCAGGTGCGGAGCTTGTGCTGTCAGTTTAGCACAAAGCCATATCCGTTATGAGCGGCTGGCAAAGCGGGCGAAAAGAGCAACAAACTGAGCGCTCAGCCAGGATTTTGCCCATGGGTTCAAAAGGGCAAGTGGGGCAAAGAGTGGGGGGGGGGGGGGGGCAAAAA
>VNJU01005098.1:149808-185081 GCA_008042675.1 Drosophila seguyi | reverse complement strand
AGTTTTATTTTAGAACATATTTTAGTTGTTTATTACAAAAATTAAGCATATTTCTAGTTAGTTTTGACTCTTTGTAGTATTTATTGATGTACAGCTTACAAATATGGTTTTAGTTTTATTTTAGAAGATATTTTATTATGGTTTTAGTTTTATTTTAGAACATATTTTAGTTGTTTATTACAAAAATTAAGCATATTTCTAGTTAGTTTTGACTCTTTGTAGTATTTATTGATGTACAGCTTACAAATATGGTTTTAGTTTTATTTTAGAAGATATTTTATTATGGTTTTAGTTTTATTTTAGAACATATTTTAGTTGTTTATTACAAAAATTAAGCATATTTCTAGTTAGTTTTGACTCTTTGTGTATTTATTGATGTACAGCTTACAAATATGGTTTTAGTTTTATTTTAGAACATATTTTAGTTGTTTATTACAAAAATTAAGCATATTTCTAGTTAGTTTTGACTCTTTGTAGTATTTATTGATGTACAGCTTACAAATATGGTTTTAGTTTTATTTTAGAAGATATTTTATTATGGTTTTAGTTTTATTTTAGAACATATTTTAGTTGTTTATTACAAAAATTAAGCATATTTCTAGTTAGTTTTGACTCTTTGTAGTATTTATTGATGTACAGCTTACAAATATGGTTTTAGTTTTATTTTAGAAGATATTTTATTATGGTTTTAGTTTTATTTTAGAACATATTTTAGTTGTTTATTACAAAAATTAAGCATATTTCTAGTTAGTTTTGACTCTTTGTAGTATTTATTGATGTACAGCTTACAAATATGGTTTTAGTTTTATTTTAGAAGATATTTTATTATGGTTTTAGTTTTATTTTAGAACATATTTTAGTTGTTTATTACAAAAATTAAGCATATTTCTAGTTAGTTTTGACTCATTGTAGTATTTATTGATGTACAGCTTACAAATATGGTTTTAGTTTCATTTTAGAACATATTTTTTTGGGTCTGGAATTGATTTTTACAAAAATTAAGCATTTTTCTAGTTAGTTTTGACTTTTTGTAGAATTATTTCTATGGGTTTGAGTGTTTTTAATATAAATTTATAGTTATTAGATGCGTGGTTTAATCTATAAAATAGGTAATCTTAAGATTTCATTATAAAGGGACTTTTAGATATGTTATTCAAGTTATTAAAAGGGTTTTTAGATCTGTTATTCAAGTTATTAAAACATTTTTTAGATCTGTATTTCAAGTTATTAAAAGATCTTTTAGATCTATATTTCAAGTTATTAAAAGGTCTTTTAGATCTGTTATTGAAGTTATTAAAACATTTTTTAGATCTGTATTTCAAGTTATTAAAAGATCTTTTAGATCTATATTTCAAGTTATTAAAAGGTTTTTTAGATCTGTATTTCAAGTTATAAAAAGATCTTTTAGATCTGTATTTCAAGTTATTAAAAGATCTTTTAGATCTATATTTTAAGTTATTAAAGGGTCTTATAGATATGTTAGTCAAGTTATTAAAGCATATATCAAGCTCTAAAATCTTTCTGAATCCATCTCGAGGGGTGATAATTACTTAAATCTATAGATTCAACCCAATTGCCAAGTCACAAGCTGGAAAACCCGTCTTGTATGAGTTTCAACCACCCAAGGCCAAGGGTTTTTAGGGGTTTTTGGGTTTTTTGTTTCTTTTTTTTTTGCCTCTCTAAGCTTGTTTTGTTTAATTGAGTTTAGTGGAGGAAAGAGTCATTAAGACCATGTGTCACAACTAGTTTAATTATCTACTTAAAACCTCTCTCGGGTTTCCATGTTGAGTTTTATTTTAATTTGAACCAAAATTCACCCCCAACTGGAACGGATTGTGTCCAGATGGATGCAAGCTACCCAAAAGATCGCTGGTTACCTGAGGTAACGCCAGGCGCCGGGCCACATTTCCTTTTTTTGCGCAGTGTGTGATCGCTGTCTCTGGTTTTATGACTCTTGTTTTCTTTTCTTGTATTTTGTGTTTTTTTTTGGGAAAATTCACATAGCCCCTGTTTTGGTCATTTCCATTTGCATTTGGCCTGTGTACATTTTCCACGATTGCTTTACAACATGCGCCACGTTTACGATTTCGCGTGTAGCACTCGAGTTTGAGTTGAAACCGGACGGATGGACGGATGGACGGATGGACGGGTTCCCAGGGAGGTCCATTGGTCCGGCCGTAAAGCAAATGCGGCCACAGTGCCGTTATTGTTATTGTTTTTCATCGGAAAACTCAGACGCCGGGCAAACAGCGGCCAATTTCCTGTCGATTTCCACATGGCCATAAAGTAATCAGCGCAACCCTTGACACACACACGCAGCCATCGTAGATAATGCTCCGGGAATGGGATGCTATGGAATGGATTGGATGGATGGCTGGCTTTGCTTGTGGCCTCCGTATCTGGGAAAGCTGAAAGGGAAAAATTGAGTTTAAATTGGACTCACCGGCGACGTCGTCATCGTCGAGCATGTGATAAGCGCCACGGTTGGTGTGTCTGTTTCTCCCGTTTTTCTTTCTGTTTTTTTGTTAACATTATTTCCCTTTGGTTTTTTTCTGTCTCAAGTGGTTTTGACACATCGCAAATGACCCAAAGTAAACGCAGTCTCAACATGGTAAATCCCAGGTACAGTAGAGACCCCTCAAAACGGGGAAGATAATCTAGAAAAGGGGTTTGGAAGTGAGTTTAAAAACAAGAGAGGTGAGGAAAGGTTAGAAGATAGCTTAGAAAAAGTACTTAAATATTCCTGAATTATATAGATAATGGGTTCTATTCTTTGAGTTAGCTACAGGAAAGTCATGTGTTAAGAAGAGTGCTGAAAATAACTGAAAATAACTAAAAATTTAACAATGAGTCTCCTGAAAAACCCATGGGCTTAGATCTGTAACCCTGTAGGGATTATGTACCTACACAAGGCAGTAATTCCAGTCAAACCCAAACCAGTTGTCTCTCTAAAACCCCATAGGAACTGAGTCTGATTAAGTAAATCTAAGTTCAGGTAAAGAAAGGTGCGTATTTTGGTGTTATATCTAATAAGACTTTGAGAAATTGAGTTTTAAATAGCAAAGAATTACAAGTTATTCAAACAACTCTTATGAGATACCAAAACTATATAGTTAATAAAGCTGAAAGGTACTAGATTTCACTGAAAATGACTTTTATAACAAGTCTATTTAGCAAAAAGTCTTTCAAAATACTCATAAATCACGTCTACTTAGCAAAAAGTCTTCCAAAACCCTTTTATAACAAGTCTTTTTAGCAAAAAGTCTTCCAAAAACCCTCCTATATCATTAGTTATATCTTTGTTCGACTGTAGAATTCCTTTGTCTGTTCTTTTCCTGCCTTATTTTGCTCTGCTGCTGGCTCATATATATATATATATATTGTTTCCGTTGAGAAACCAGATGTGCGCCTGGCCGCCAATGATGATGACTGCGTGTCCCAGGTTTCGCCCAGCGAAAGAGAAAACAAAACAAACACTGGCTTTTTGGCCCATGGGCCCATTTCGGGGGATTACGCAACCGAGTTATTACACACAGAGGCTGGAGAGAAAAAAAAAAGAAATAAATGAGTTTCGGGTCCCGGATTCAGATTGTTACCTTAGGATGAGTGTGCCTACAAAACTGTGGCAGTTGCTGTCAAACTGTGACCTGCAAGCCGTTCGTTGTGTGTGTGTGTTTGCGGGTGCGTGTGGCAACTGCAGCTGCCTTGCAATTTCTTTTCTTTTGCATAATCCCAGTGCGGCGTGTCCACATCACGCACATCTCATCACGGAGTTGCCGTGCCGGATGAGGGAGCAGAAGGGAAGGAACGGAGGCAGGGGAGGAAGCGCATCGTTTGTCAACCGAATTGCACAGATGCACAATATGCAAGGCAAGCGAACAAATTGCATTCTGGATATGCGTCGTCGAGATCTGTGACGGTAAAAGCAGGCAGGCAAAAAAACCAGACTCTGTGGCCTTTTGCATGTCTAGCAATCTGTAAAGAAGGGAGAGTTGTCAAGATTTTATTTTAATTAATTGATTTGATTATAAAAATAAGTGAGTTCAGAAAAGGATATAAATATTTATACTATAAATAATTGCTACGAATTTTAGAGAACATCTTCTTATATATTCAACCTTCGAAAACATCTATTTAATTGATTACAACAACTTAAATCTGCTTTTCCTCTATTACTCACTAAATTAACTCACTAAAACTAGTTAAAAAAACGTAATGAGAGTGGAAAAAAGCTGCTATCATAATCATAATCACCAGCATGTGATGCGTAAAGCACTTTTCATTAATTGAATCATTTAACTAGGTTTTAACTAGGGTTTCTGCTTTTTTTTTAGTGCTATTTAAATCGTTACCAGATGTTTACTAATGATTACTAATTGCTGATCACTGATCCCTCATTGCCGCTGATCGCGAGGGGTGTTTTTGTGAATTAAATTCCACTTGAATTAGCTCATTTATTTTTTGTTGTTGTTGTTTTCCCTTTTAAATTTGCTTACTGTACGGTGTAAATGCTGATAATACTCGCTTATTGGCCGAACGTGAGGAATACTTCCTCTGCAGTTTAGTCGTAAAAAAAAAAGCAGACTAACGACGAACCAGAGCTGATGGCGTGATATTTAATGCCAAGTTAAGAGGTTTAAGCGAAAACGATGATCTAGTTATCGCCTTTTGGCTTATCGATAGACTTACCTTTATGAGAGATAACTGCACACAACAGATGCAGGCATAATGAATTCCTTCCTGTGTGTGTGTGGGGGGGGAGAGCCCCTCTGAGTTCTTCAGAATTTAGCACAAAATGTCGCTTTAAAAAATGCTAAATGCAAATATAAATGTAGTAATCGCAAAGGCACGCACACATGCTTCGCGTTAATTGAGTTTAGCGGCAATTTTTAATTTGAACTTTCTGCAGTTTTTTTTCCCTTTCAAGTTATAATTGCACTGTGGCCCATTTACATTTTACGCAGGGCATTATTTTTTTTTAATTTGCCGACTCCATCCGTCGGTCTCTCAGTGAGTGCAAAAGAGAGAGGGAGAGAGGCCAATGGGGAAAAGGAGACAGTCGGCATTATTGTCCCATGCCCACACAACGGTGGCCATAGCAATAGGTATCATTATCGGCTAATAAGGGTCCATTATTCCCAGTTTAATTCAATTGGAAAATCTGAAAACAAAGATACAAGCATATAAAATTAGGAAATGAATTGAATTAACTGCGACAAATCGGCCCATATATTTGTAATACTCAACGATTTCCAGCTGTTCTGCTGGATCTGCCATGACTGTAGTCCAGTTATTTTTTGCGTGGTCGTTTTCATGATTAAGCGCTGCTTTCTTGATGTGTGGTTCTTGTGGAAGATGCCTCTCGACCCAATTTAATCACAGCGCTATTATTTTGTCCTCTGCTGTGCCTGCATACTTGCAAGTACCCCGCTGTACATACATACATACATACTTACATATCCGTGTACTTATTTGTGCCCTTCGTTTGTTTTTTTTTTTCTTTGCTTGCAGAAAACCGAGACGAGCGACAATGCGAAAGTGAGCCCGGAACCCGCCCAAAATTCCCCCCGTCCCGGAACCCGTTCACGTACCAAACGAACAAAAATAATGGCAATATGGAGACTGGACAACAAAAGCCGCAAAAGCCGGAGTTTTTCGAGACGAGTTGAGGGCAGCAGCGCGGCGGCCGCACACTTGCGCAATAGCAACAAAGGCAAGCAGCGGCATTCAAGCACGCGCACTGACCAGCTAATTGTGTGCGTAGATGTGTGTGTGTGTGAGTAAGCGTGATTTTGAAATCGGCCAACAACCGCTGCTTTGGAACAAAAGTACTTGCACATACTGGTATTCAGCTTCAATTTAAGCCTCGGCACAAAAGAAACGTATTTTATGCATCGCAGTAAACACACAGAAAAGAAGCAGTAAAGGCAGCGGAATAACGGTAGAGGAGGAGAGCAAGAGCAGCAGAAGCAGCTGTCCGTCAGGTCAGATTAACACGTTCTAATTGGACAGTCGGTCAGTGTTGCGAAATGGCTGTGCATGGCAATGGCCAAACAGGAATTCACGATGGAAAGAAAACAAAGCATAACTATTGTTACGACTCTTTTTCGCTCTCTTTTCTCTAAAGCAGCAGCAGCAGCACAGCAGCTGCAGTGTGCATGTATTTGTGTGTGAGGCAACCACAAGGAATTTATTGTTGAGGCACTTTTTGTTGTTTTTGCCGTTTAGCTGCTTAGCTGCTCCGCTTTTTGTAGCCTCGGATCTCGGAGTCTCAAGTGTGAGAAAAACAGCAGCAGCAGCAGCCATGAGCAGAACAAACAAACACATGCAAATGATGTGGATGTTTAACATTTAAATTAGTTGGAATCTGATTTGGATTTTCGATACCCGATTCCCTCCCATTGACGATTGCTAGCTTGCATTCTATTTAGACACCACACACACACAACTCCAGTGCAGCCGTTGATTTGTCTGTGTGTGTGTGTGACAATTCGATTGCCTAATCATTTTTTTTGTCCGTCTTTCTCTTTTTTTACGATCTTCTGAGTGGATTTTTGTTTTTTGGAACTATTTTAATGTGTGTGTTTGTGCGGCGGAATCTTTTTCAATTTAAACACAATTCCTTGTGTTTTTTTACCGTTTGTTTTTGTGCTGCAGAGAGTAAACAATCGGAATTTATATACTGGAAGGCATAAACACACAGAAAGGTGTGGTTTTTCTTTTATATTTCTCACCCGAAAGGGCGCCCCAAAAGAGTTAATTGTAAACACACGAACACACACACGCGGAAACAGTCAAATTGATCATCGAAAGTTCAACGATACTGATCGAACATCGATCAAGGTTAAATGGTAAAAAGCAGCCAAAAAAGGAGAGAGATGGAGAGGGAGAGAAAAAACTAAGTGAAAAAGGAAAGCGCGGTTAATTCGACGGCGAATGAAGCAACAACAACATCACGCTCACTCACGCACGCACACACTCACGACGTGCACAGGACACCGTTACCGTTACGTGTGCTAGGCGCCAAATTCAAAATGTATTCACAAAAAACCCCACCTTTTCTTGTACCTTTGTTTTCCATCTTAGACCCCCGTTTTTTTTTAGTTATTGAAAACGCAGAAACTACTATGCAGTACAATTATTATTTCTCATTATTATTACTCATACGAAACCAAGTTAGTTTTTTTTTTAATATTAATATTTGTTTTGTAACTAAAAGTAATCTTAATTTATTGAGACGTAGCGCACTCGGTGTAAGCGAGTGCAACGCGCATTGTATTATTTAGTGGAACTTCCAAAGTGGTCAGGCCAAAAGTAACTATCCCCATAAACATATATGTTTAAATGTAAATAGTTAATATCGAATTAACGAGGAAATATGCTCTTATTGTAATGCAAAAAGCAACGAATCGAATATGAAATTATAACGAATGACTGATTTCAAAGGCAGCGAATACTTTACACTTGCAACTAGATCATATTTTTGATACTAATACTATTATCGACTTTTGTACATAAGAACCAGCGTATTTGTATTTGTATTGAATTTAATATTTTATATAATATATATATACACTTTTATATGTGAAAATCCCTGGATTCTCGAATACTGTAACCCAAACATCGAATGATTATCTTAAGTCTTATCCTGTAGATCGATGCTAAGTCCTTAAGATATAGAACCAATCTTTGTTGTGTTAACTAAGAACTAAAAAAACTGAAAACTAACAATTGAAAATGTAATACGAACTAAAAAACAAGAACAAGTCCCTCTCGGCCACTTAGTCAGTCCCGCAGAAAGCGAATTTCAAGCGATTTCCCGTCGAGAAGCAAGAGTATTTTAACGATAATTACCATATAATGTATGGGGCATTGGCATTCATAAGGAATATATCAATAATTCGCTTTCGGAGGCGTGCGCTCCCCATTCCCCCTCGCAGTTAATTTATGGCATGGCCCAGCAGCGCGAGAGGGAACATTTTTATAGATAAACATGCGGAACAAAATTGTCTGAAATGGCAATTAAATGAAACCGAAACTGAAAACTGAAAACTGAATACTGAATACTGAACTGAAAAAGAACGGCAGAACTTGGCATGAATGTGCAGCTACAACCATACATTATTATATATATATATATATACATATAGAGCAATATTGAATAGATATAGACACAATAACACACCCGCAATAGTATACACAAGGTCCGAATGATGATGGCAATTGTCATTGGGCAAACACAAGCAAGCCAGCAACCACTAAACTATTTATATTTAACGAACAATAAAGCTTTTTGGCAAATACAACATCAATGAAACTAAACAAACAAAGAACGCAGTGCGGAATGTCTTTTATTTTCTCCTCTTCCCCTCGCTGCTGCTACTCCTCCTCCATCCTGGCCAGCGATGTGACCCACTTCAAGTGCGGATGCCGCCGCCTTGCAAACCTTTCTCATCGCTCCACTGGAGGAGGAGCCGTCGCCGCAGTCCCACAGTCTTCTATTGCTGAGTTTGTCAACTCTTCTCCCCCTTTGTATGCAAATTAGCCACGGGCACAGTGGGATGACTTCACAATGGGAAAATGCTGAGTAAGGGAATTTTTATTATTTAAATAAATTAATTTTTGAGACTGAGTCCTTAAGGAATGTGCCAGCTTTGGATGTTTTTTAAATTTAACCAATAACAAATCAAAATTAAATAAACTACAGCTCCACCTGGCTCCACAGTGCGCAGGTGTGGCTTTTATTTACAGTTTGTGGTGCAATCAACCTTTGAGGCAATGTTGAGAGAGCAAAAACCGGTTAAATATTTCAAATACGCCGGCATTCAATAACACCGTCATCGCGTCTGCAAATAGCTGAGTAAATAAAAAAACCAAGTGTGATGAAAAAAATAAAACAAAACAAACAAAAAAATGGTCGAGTCTGCATATTGGCTATATAACTGACCCAGAATAATGGCCAAGTCGCATTAATTATGAACTGAATCACCACAAGTGACGTGCTGGGAAAATTTTAGCATGAAATAAAGCAAATTAAAAAAGCCAATTAAAGTAATTGAATTTCGGCTTAAAAGTTATACATATTAAAAAGCTTTTGGGTTTTATTTTCAATTTTTCTATAAGATTAAGCATTTTGAACGCAAATTTAAAAGTAACGTGTTTTGTCTAAATTACCTATCGAAAGTCAATAGCCGATGTTTTAAAACTATCAAATTTTATTTGTATGCAAATAATGACTATAAATTATGCGTACGTTTTGATTTTTAATATAGTTTCCCTATTCGGTTTAAAATAATACATTATATTGCCTAATATTTATTAAAAATATAATCTATATTATCTTCCTCGCTTAGCAAAGTTCCCCATCTCTTAGTAAGGTCTTCCTCCATGTATAACAGTGGACTGCCTGACATCTCCTATATTCACTACCATTTTTATATTTGCATGCATTATTTTTGTATTTTTTATCGTATAGACCAACAGATGCATTTTCTATACGTTATATACGAAAAAAACGATATTTCCCTAACTGTTCACGAACAATCGTTACTGCAGGAATTTACTAGCTCGAGGAGTGATGGAAAACATCGATAGTGATGGTGTTGAGAAAATTAAATCGATGTATCGTTATTTAAAAAAAAAAACATACTATCGATGTTCTTGCATCTCTACGCTCGGACTTCGGCAAAAATGTGTTCGATAGTAACAGTGTTGGGAAAGATACATCGATGTATCGCCATTTAAAAAACATCGTCACTATCGATAGTAACGTCGTTGTCTTTGCATCTCTAAGCTCGAGCCTGTGAACTAGAAACTGAACTCGTTCGGGCTTCGGCAAAAGTGTGATTGTGCAAAAGAAATTGAACGTCCAGCGAAATGTAAGTAAAGCCGCAAATTGTGAATAGCCCATGTTAGCTTCTGCGCCAACTCTTCCGGAGGCGCTGGGAAACCTCGTGTCGCCGGTGAAACCGCCGCGCCCGTAGCCGCCGCTGCCGCTGCTCGCCTCGGCCCAACATGGACGACGGCGGCGTCGCTTGCAGGAAGTTGCAGCGGTGCAAGCTGCGGCGGCCACTTGTTCTTGCGACCCATGCTTTGCCAGTAAGTTGGTGCCGGGTACGAAATAGTCTGCCGCATATTAAGTCCAAAAGAGCGAGTCGGCCGCAGCGATTCCCGGCGTCGAAATCGACGTGGTGCTGCCGCTGCGGCGGCCGCCGCCAGCCGCGTGCTACTGCTGTTTTGGGTCCGCATCCTGAACGCCCGTGATCACAGCCAGGAGAGACGCAGGCGAGGGGGGGCATAGGCGCAGTCGCCTAAACCTCCTGGCGAGCATTCCGCAACGAAGGTTTTCCCATGGCCAGGCCACGGGCAGCGGCGGCACTCGCCGTTCGCATTTTGTGAGGTTAAACCTGAATCGCAAAAAAAAAGCAACGAAATTTGCGTCATGTTTCTGGCGACGAACGGCGCTTCTGTCGGCAGCGACGCCGGCATCTGTCTCTGCATGCGCGTGTGTGTGTGTTTGTGTTGGTGCGTGTGTTAGAATTTGATTTGTTATTTAGAATTTAAGGCGCAAACATTTTTCATTTTCCGCCGGAGTGCTTTTCACGTGAATCGAGGCTGGCAATGCACTCTCTCTCGCAGACGCACTCTCATCACCGCAGTCTGAGCATTTTGGCGCGCTTTGCAGCGTCTCGCGTCCCACACACAAAGTGTGTGTGTGCAGCAATTTTTACAAAAAAAAAAAGGGAAAAACTAAGCTACAGGCTGCAGTGGTAAATCCTCAAAATTTCGGAATTATTCCATTTCGTAATTTCCGAAAATTACATTTTTCTTTCTGTGTGACTCACAAAGCAGTGCTCTTTCTTGGAGAATTTTCAAAATTTCATGAAATTTATTTTTTCAAATTGTGAAATGTTGCTCAGGAAATAGGGGTTTTTTTTCTATTATTTCCATATATTTTTAGTTGAATATTTAAGGGTATATTTAAACAGTAGATTTACCCCTAAAAAGGTTTAGAATTTTAGAAAATGTCTTTAATTTATGGAATTTTCTATTAAGTTCTATTAATTGCGAGACATATTTCCCTAAAAGTAACGTTTTTCCATATTTTCAAAAATGTAACATGAAAATATTAATCATTTCACCAAGTATATGGTTAATGCTTACTTTTTTGTCCCTAAAATCAGTATAAAATCTTCACAAATCTATAAATAGTGAGAAAAACTAGCATAAAGTCTGTGTTTTTCGAATGTGCAATCTGTAAAAACTAGTAATTATTGTATTTATTTATCCTTTTTCTGGATTCTTCCTTATGTACAAGGCCTAAACTCCCTTTGCCATTGCTGTTGCCTCCTTCCGCCTTCCAGGGCACATTCCGTTGTTGTTGTTGTTGTTGTTGTTGTTTTTCAACGTGAGGAATGCCAGGATTCTCGCCTACCTGCCTTGCCGGACTCTCTTTCTGCTCGATTTCCTCCTTATCTCCGGCTCAGCGGGAGCGGCATCGACAGCAGCTGCAGCAGTATCCCTGCTCTCTCTCTCTTTCTCTCGCTGCCGTTCCAGTTCGGCTCTCCCCTTTCCCCTTTCCCCGTTTTGTTTTTGGCTTGGACGAACAGCTGTTTGCGTCCTTGGCGGGCTTTGACGCATCCTTGGTGTGCGTCACAAAACGTTGCTGCCGTCGTTGAGTCCCTGCGTCAGTCGCCTGGCGCTCGCCAAACCAGCAGCATCGTTGTGCATTGCAGTTATATCCTGTACTCCTTGGACATCACACAACAAACAGACAGAGCAAAGCAGAGAGATATCTGAATATAGAAAATAGAAGCTAACTAACGCCAACTATCCATCTATATTGTTTTATCCAGCTCTCCGTTGTTGCGCCATCTCTAAGTAAAGCAGAAACATAAGGCAATGGCTAACGAAGGACAGGATATTCCCACGTTCAAGTGTGTGCTGGTCGGCGATGGCGGTACCGGAAAGACCACATTCGTCAAGCGCCACATGACCGGCGAGTTTGAGAAGAAATATGTGGCCACACTCGGCGTGGAGGTGCATCCCCTGATCTTCCACACCAATCGCGGCGCCATCCGCTTCAATGTCTGGGATACCGCCGGTCAGGAGAAGTTCGGCGGACTGCGCGACGGCTATTACATCCAGGGCCAGTGCGCCGTCATCATGTTCGATGTTACATCGCGCGTCACCTACAAGAACGTGCCCAACTGGCATCGCGATCTCGTCCGCGTCTGCGAGAACATACCGATCGTTCTCTGTGGCAACAAAGTCGACATTAAGGATCGTAAGGTGAAAGCGAAGAGCATCGTCTTCCATCGCAAGAAGAATTTGCAGGTGAGTGTCGCTTAGAATAATCATTTCTGAATTTCTGAATAACTTTGATTTTCTACCTCGTCCAGTATTACGATATTTCTGCCAAATCGAACTACAACTTCGAGAAACCATTCCTTTGGCTGGCGCGCAAGCTGGTGGGTGATCCCAACCTGGAGTTCGTCGCGATGCCAGCCCTGCTGCCGCCAGAGGTCAAGATGGACAAGGATTGGCAGCTGCAGATCGAGCGTGACTTGCAGGAGGCCCAGGCGACCGCCCTGCCGGACGAGGATGAGGATCTATAAGCGGGCCTGTATTTATAGTTAACTTGAGAAGAGCGATGGAGAGCCGGCAGAACACACACAACACAACACACCACACACAACACACAACTATACAGCAACCAACTAGGTCTAGGAGAAGCAGGACTCTGCAAGAAGAACAGGAAGAGTAGTGGCAGCCACAGGAGATTGTAATTAAACTCGGTCGCTTAACTCTAAATACGTTTCAACTTTACACCGTTTATATGAAATATATATATACTTATATTAGCCGTTGGTTGATATGTTTATATATCGAAAAAAAAAAAAATCATACATTCTTTAAAATTCTCTCGTTGTTGTGTCCGGTTGTAAATGATTACAGCTCCCTATCTCGTTTTTTTTTTTTTTTTTGTTCACAGTGCGTTCTGCCAACTACTGAAATATTGTCCCAAAAACGGTAGAAAAAGATAACGAAACTGAACACACACACACACACAACACAACACACTAACCCGAAAACCAACAAGCAAAATAAAAAGAAATGAAACACTTGAAATTTCTTTTGTTTTCGAAAACCAAACCAATATTTTGAAAAATAAGAAAATATAGTACAGAGAGAGAGAGATAAAGAGAGAAGACCACAAATAACACTAACTAAGCAAAGAGAGAGAGAAGAATAGGTTGAAGAAGTGTGAGAGTTTGTAAAAACGAGAGAGACGGATAGAGTAGAGCCTTCTGTGCCCGCAGGAAAGTGAGCGAGAGAGGAGGCTAGGTTTATTTATGTCTAATCTTCCCATATTACTATTTTCCTTGATTACTTGTAACTCTAATTCCTTAACAGATTTAATTTAATTTGATTTGAATTCATTATCAGCTGTGACTTTAACTGACCTTCCTCCTATTTTTGTGAAATATTCTCTAGTTGCTCTTCAATGATCAGGTGATTTCTATCATTTTATAAATATTTATGGATTTTTGCAAATATTGTTAGAAAATTTATATTTTTTAACAAGAATGTGAGTTAGTTTTTCTCTAAAGTTGCACATAAACTTGCTGTAATTGTTCCAGCTGTCGTTCTCTCTCTTGTTTTTTACAATCGTTTATTTAGAATTTAAAGAGTTCACTAACTCCCTGTACTTTCTGGCTAATTGGATTTAGTTTGAAGGTCTGGATTTGGTTTATGTTTTGGGAGTATAATGGAAGCGAATCCACAAAAAATGAGCACAGAAAGCGAAAGAACTGAGTCCCGCAGGATAGAAAGGAGCAGAGAAAGAAAAATAAGAAATTAAAATTAAAAAATAGAAAGGCCGGCGAATCCATGTCATGTTATTAATCTAAGAACTAATAAAATAATAAACAAAAATACAACAAACAAAATCTTGAAAAAAATCAATTTAAAAAGAAAACGTATCAAGGAGTGCGAAAAAAATATGAAAGAAGACCAATAAAAAGGAAAGACAGAAAGAAAAGAAAGTGATTTTTAGTGTCTGCTGGGTTTTTTTTTAATTTATAAAAAGATTTGTTTTTTATAAAATTAAAATTAAATACAAGTTAATGTATATTTTTTTTGCTTTAAGAACTATAATTTAAGAATTGCATTAATATTTGGTATGAACAAATGTTTGAGCTCAACAATTCTTTTAATTTTTAATATTTAATTTTTCTTTATTTTACATAAATTTATAATATTTTATTTTTCTTTATTTTACATAAATTTGTAATTTAATTTTCTTTATTTTACATAAATTTTTAATATTTAATTTTATATTTTTCATTCATTCATTGTAATGCTTTATATTTGATTTATTTCTTATAATTTTTTTCTTTTTTTAAGAAAGCAAATTTATTAAATTTTTAAGCAAAATGGCACATGTCCTTTAAGTTCGGAGTTAGAAAAGGGACTTTCCCCTTCTTTAAATTGTCATAAAATTCTGATTTTCGATTTTGTTAAAATTGTAATAATATTTCAACACGAATTATCACCTTAATTTTGTTAGTTTTTATTTTAAATTCAAAAGAAAACCAGTTTAGTGAGTAAATTGATTACCTTTATTTGGATATTAAAACCAGGATAATATTCAATTTAAGGACACTTGAGACAGCAGCCGGGAAAGACGCCTGTAAAGCGATCCTTGTTGGCACAGGTGATCTTGTGCTGGGCACAGCTATTACAAAGAATTATATATTTAATTGGATTATTTGCATAAACTAATTATTATTCTTAATTCTCTAGCTCTGAGAACTATGCACCACCCACCTCTCCACAATGGTCTTGAAAGTGTCCGTGCAGATGGCCCGCTTTAGGCACTTGCCCTCCTTGCCAAAGTCCACATAATCCTCGCCCCGCTTCAGGAGCGGCAAATACTTGAGGAAGATGGTCTCATCCTCCGTGTTCCGATAGGTGCACACGGGCTCGCTGGCTAAACAAAGACGAAAGGGAGAGAGAATAATCCTTGATGTTGCTTGAAAGTGGGGACTTCTAGGCGGAGCTCACCAGCATCGGCAGTCGGTGGCAAAAGGAGCAAAACTACGGACATCAGCAGGAAGGCTGAGGCGACGACGACGATGGATACGTTGCTCATTGTGGTAACGTGGCGATGATACTGAACCGACCGCCGGCCAACCAGTTTCCTATTTATAGTTGAGCGTCTGTTTTGTTTGCAAATTAGTATCCGCAATTTGCATTTTCCCCTTGATTGAGATGAGAGAGCGTGAGCACAGCTCACAGCTCCGGGGTCTCTTAATTGTTTAATTGCCAGCCCGAGGGATCATCTGCTGCGTAGTTCCAGATTCAAAAAGCCTGCTCTCTTACAGCTTTTGGCGTCTTTATTTAATTTAGAAAAAAAGTATTTATAACTTAATGCTAGGTTTAAGAATAAGTAATGTTCATTTAACAAAACGTTTAGTAATTATAAGTAACAGAAAAAATATAACTATGTAACTAAGGCTTATGTACAGCAAGCGTATCGCAGCTCATCCCAGCCTAGATGTAGTTGCTCTCCGACTCCTGGCAGACTAGCTTGGGACAGCACTCGGGGTAGGTGCGTCGCATATCGGAGGCTATCTTGCAGTTGTCCGTGGGTACCAGGTTGTGGCGACCGCAGCTGGGGGTTTGATTAATTACAGTGATTAATTGATAAATTGACAAATTAATTAATTAATTAATTTAGAATATTTATAGGCATTGTATTGCTTACTAGTGTATCTCCAGGACATAGTCAGGACGACAGTAGATGGACTGGCAGTAGCCTTCCCGATTGATGGGTTTATAGGATTGCTTCTTGGGAATGGCCTGCTTAAGTTCCTCATAGTAGCACTGGCCAGGATAATCTGGAAACAGATATATTTTATTATTTATCAGTTATTTATTTATTGTTTTAAATTCATTTTAAGTCTTTTGGGTTACTTTTTAATTTAATTTTGGGTATATAAGGCTTTGAAATGCTGTTAAAGTTCCCTTGTAACCAATTTCTAAGACTTTAAATTTATTAAAATATATTTTTAGCTTAAGGAATCTGATAAATTTGATCCTTAACTGAAAATATATAACCAAATCCTTAGATTTTTCCTTCCAAAAAGAGACCTACCCCCCGATAATGTGCCAGGATCAACTCACCCGGATGAACCGCATTGCCGCGATACCACAGATCCGCCCAAGCTGAGCCACACAAGCCCAGAAGCACCACAGTGACCAGGCCAACCACAGAAGGAACTCCACACCGCATGCTTAACTAAGGAGTGAGGAGGAGAAGATAAAAAAGAAGGAGTTTTCAAACAATAACCGAAACCAAGTCCAAATCCGACTTGGCACTTGTGCGCTGCCCGTGCGACTGAGTCAATTACAATTAATTGTTGATGCTTTTATATAAAATTAATAATAAACACAGTGTAGTATGTGTGTATGTATGTATGCTCAGTGTCTGTACAAGTAGATAGCATCTGCGACTCGGCTTTTGTTTGCCGACGACTTAAGGCGTCCGCTCTAGCTCTAGTTTAAATTAATTAAGCCAGCGGCGAGAGCCCTGAAAGCGAGAGTTTGCCTCTGGGGAAAATCGGGGGCGGAGGAAGCCCTGACTTAACTGACACGGTTCGAGAAACTGTGGCAAGGTTGATGCGACGCAAAGAGCACGCACACACAAATATCTGAATCTGTATCTGAAACCGAATTTCGGCCACCTGACACCCACACACACACAGTGCCAGAGATTTGTTTATGCTAATTTGCTGTAATGGGTCTCACGAGTGCCGAGTGCATTGCATTTTTGCATTGCGGCTGGAACTAGACATTAGCATTAATTAATGCTAATCCGTCGGGGGATGTGGCATGTGATTCAATATGCTATGCAGTCCAAGGAATGCTCTACGCAGCCCAGTTTCAGGGTAATCCTACAACTGACAAATGATAGTCTAGGTTTTACATTAAAAGAAATTAAATAATGTTTTTCTTAAGAATAATGATTAAAAAACTAAAATGTACAAGCTATAAGCGGGGAAATACACTCTTAATAAGTGTCTTATACATTTGGACAAGTTTAATGAAGGATATATTCATTTTCTTAACAAAATTATAAACAAATAGCTTGGATCATAGATTAAAAAATACAAAAACTTCATATGTAACACCTTATCCTAACTAAATTCCGATTAATTTACTATTAAATATCTATTTCCTTATAAATTACCTTTTAAAAAGCTTTCTAACCACTCACAAAGAATAGATTATACATATAAAGACTTAAAATATATATAAACAATTTAAATCATCTAAAAAATTAAGCTTAATTCACCTAGGCAGCTCTCTCAGCTATCTCAGTCTTAGATAAGACACATCCTCGCTCGCAGAGTGCCATTAATTGCCATTATATTGACCCAATCGATGATAACGTCGTCTCTGATTCAACTTCCTGTGTATTTTCACTTCCATTTTGAGAGCAAGGCAAACCCAATTGAAATTAGTGATAGGAGGAGGAGGAGCGCTGATAAGGCTGCCCCGCATATAAGAGATGGCTCCAGAGCAGAGCTGCTGACACTAAAACCCAACCATGTCCGGATCGCTGTGGGTCTATGTCTTGGCTGTTTCTATGGCCTTCCTCCTCGCCGTGGACGCGAATGGCTTTAGCACTCAGTATCGCGGTCATACCCAGCATCCCACATTGCCGGAGCACTGTCTGTACGAGGAGCTCCAGCTGGCTGTTCCCCTGCATGGCTTCATACTGCCCGTCGGCTACGATGACTACTGCGTTCGTGTGGAATGCACCGACGACTATCTGCTGATGATCCGTCAGTGAGTAGAGTAATTCACAAATATATGTCTGTTTTGTTGCTTTAAATTGGAATTCTTGTTATCCATCTTTCCAGCTGTGACAAACAATCATTTCCACGACCTGGCTGCCATTTCTCGGACAGCAACTTTGAGCTGCAGCATCCCGCCTGCTGTCCGCAGCTCGAGTGTGACAGCAAATGAGCAGCTCTGAGCGGAGGCTTTATAGCTGCGGTGAAAAAAATAGCATTAAGATGGATTTCGAATATATATAGATAATAAATTTGTGGCTATAGCTTACCTTATATAGTTGCTAACAAATAAACACACCCAACAAAATCACTTGAAACACAAACTTCCAAACTATTCCTGCTTAAAGAGTGCTCATATACTCACTGCTGCTGTGGCTGGACAATTGTTTTGCCAGATTTAAACAAGCACTGGCCGCCAACCTCTAGTATTGATACACCCCTTGAGCCGTGACGCAGACGATCTTCTTGACCTTCGAATCTAATCGCAGCGAGAAACTAACCCAAAGTATTATATAGTTCGGAAGCTGGGCAATTGCCGGTTCAGTTTGCTCTTCTCCTCGCTGGCGACACGATGAAGTCGGTGACATTTGTGCTGCTGTGCCTGCTGGTGCTGGGCGCCCACACGCTCCTGGTGCTTGCCGGTTAGTAGGAGGTTCCTCCTAACTATCAACTGCATTGTACATTAATCTTTATGTGCTCCTCAGCGGATTGCGAGATTGGTGGCCAGAAGCTAAGCATTGGACAAACGTATAGCCCGCCGGAACGCTGCTTGCAATACACCTGCCAGGGACCCAGGAGGCTAACGGCCAAGACGTAAGTTTCCATGGGAAATTAAATCCTCTGCTACTACTGGTTTCCGTCCTTCAACACAGTTGCCCAACGCTTCAAACTCTAAAGCCGTGCAAGATGGAGAGTGATCTGAGCAAGCCGTTTCCCGACTGCTGTTCCAAGTTCAATTGCTAAGCCACCGAGGAAGAGTTGATATTTAAACTTTGACACTTGACATGGTATTAATTGGAATAAAGTGAAAGTAAAACTTAGTTGTGACATTAACTGGTGGCTTAAACTGAAAGTTAACTCAAACAAGAGCTTAATAGGTATAGAAAATGATTTTAAAAACTAGAAATTCAGTAAAAACTATAGCAATATAGTAAAATATGTTGTTTCCTTTAACTGCTGGTTAAAAGTGTGGGTTAACTTAACCCAAAGAGGTACCTAAATTAAGCTACAAGTTCGTTTGAAGTGTTTACTTCGATTGAACATCAAACTGAGGGATTAATAGTTTACTTTAAAATAGTTTACATTAAGAAACTAGATTTTATGTGAAATAAATCCAAAGTAATCTATTTAACCTGAACATTAACCGGAGGTTTAAACAGAATTGATTGCAAAATACATGGAACTCTTAGCATAACTAGTTAGTTTACTGAACAAGTTAATCTCGGCTTGTAAATTGGAATGTGACTAGAAATATTCACCTTTACTCACATCCCCCGGCAAGGGCATAATCGAGAATCTAATCAATTGAATCGAGTGTATATATGGTCCGGCGACTGCTGGTCCGATCATCAGATCAGTTTTCCCCGCTCCCGATGCAAGATGGAGTCGGTAACGTTTGTGCTGTGCCTGCTAGTGTTGGGCGCCCATGCACTGCTGGTGTTTGGCGGTGAGTTCTTGGCTTAATTCAGCTCCTTCTCCTCCTCATAGTCACTCTCCTTTTCTCCCTCCCAGTGGACTGCAACATCGACGGTCACAAGGTAAAGGCTGGTGAGACGTACACGCCGATAGGTAATTGTGTGGAGCACACGTGCGAGGGCAACGGTGCAGTTTCTAGCGTCTGGTAAGTGGCTCTCATCCTTCTCCTTTCTCTCACTTATGATGTATGTGTATGCAGGTGCGCGCAGAAGGTCTCCAAAAGGCCCTGCAAGAAGGTGGAGGAGGACTTGTCCAAGCCATTTCCCTCCTGCTGTTCCTATTTCGAGGATTGCTAGGCTTTAGGCTCAAGCTTGAAAGAGAGCAATCTGGTAATGCTGCAAAACGAAATGGAAATGAAGTAATTTAGATGCTCAATCACATGAAAGAAGCTTTGATTTCCTCCCGTAGCAGGAAAAGTATAAGAACGTTCGGCTTACAAAAACCAAAATTGCGCATTTATTTCGATTTGGATGTCCAGTTTTCGGTTTGGTATACAGGCTTGAACTTAGTCGTATTTGCTCGTCTCATACATTCTTCCATTCAGTAAATATACAAGTTGTCCTATGCATATACATATATATATGTATATATGGATGTATATATAAAGATTCTCCGTGTCAATTGCCACTAAATTTGTTGCAGGTTCACCAACATTCATCGTCGTGCACATGGTTCGTGTGTTTGTTTGTTTGTTTTGTTTGCTTGCATAACAAGTATGTTTAGGGTATATATGATGTATACATATATATATATATCTCTCTCTATCTCTGCGCTATATAGCTATTTGAATTTGTATAGTTGTCTAAAATAACGAGGGGAGGATCTCGGACCCCAGGCGGCGGCAGTGACGAACGATCTCCTGGCCGTGGCTGCTCCTCTCCTTCGCATTCACACTGCACACTCTAAGCACACGCACAGACACACGCTTCTTGCCTCCGATTAAATCTACGATTACAATTAGATATATATAAATATATATATATGTGTGTGTATAGTATATATGTATTGGGGTAAGAGGTGAACGAAAGGAGCATATAGCGCATATAGATTTAACCGATTCGTAACCTGAGCTAGTCTAAACATTCTTTAACTATGGTCCGGCAGCGGCCCAAAGAGCCATTCAAGTTGGAAATGGGATCAGGTCAGTGGGAGGGGGTTGCTTACAAGCTAGTTCAAGTATATCGCTACAGTTTAATGCTTAGTTTTCGTTTGGGGAACGTATTTTGGGATGAGGATGTGTCGATTTCGGGATAAAAGAAGGTTTTAATTCCGTAAATTCTACAGGAAATTCGTAGAGAGACAAGTTCTTAAGACAAACAAGCCCAAAGTTGGGATTTAATTAGGGAAAAGGATGAGATTTAACCCTTTTTCACCTCAGATTTCCAAGTTTAAATCAAATCGCTTTAAATAATTTGTATAATTATGTTTGAGGGACGTTCTTACTTGACATCATCCTTATTATCGACACATCCCACGTCCCCAGCAGGGAGATTAACCTAGTCATTGATGATGCCGACGACGCCTGACCGTTTCAATCCGGCGACGTCAGATGCGGCGCCAGGGACTCCTCCTCTCATTGGCGCGCCGCTCGCTCCGTTTCCATCAGGCATTCGCGCACCAAAATCCGGGCATGGACAATGCCACGCTTTAGCCGCTCGGTGGAGCTGCGTGATCCGGTATACGTTGGCCTAATGTCGCGTCCCATCTCCTCGATGACAGCCAGAAGCTGGGCGTACTTGGTCAATCCGTTGCCAGTGCCCAGCGATGGCAGGCTGGCCGTAGATGTCAGCGGTGTGGTGATGTTGGCCGATGTCTGGGTAGTGACCACCACCGGGGACGTGGAGGGCGGCGGATACTTGAGCTGGGAGGCGCTCAGATTGAGGCCCAGGCCCATGCTGTTGCCGTTGCTGCTGTTGCTCGAGTTGGAGGCCACGCCGCCCGAGCTGCGTGCTCCGTTGGTGGCCGCCGCAATGTTGGCCAGGGAGAGAGCGGCCGCCGCGGCGGCTGCCGGCGTGGCTGTGGTATTGGACTGCTGCTGCAGCAGCGCCAGCTGGGCCTGCAGGAACTGCGGTGAGTACTGCAAGGCGGCCACGGCGGCGGCCGCGGCCGCATTCGCTGCTGCCGCCGAGCTCTGCTTGCTGCTGCTGCTATAGTCGCTGGCCGAGGAGCGATCCCGCTTCCCGCTGCTGCCGCCACCCGTTGAGTAATCTGTGGCCGATTGGCCGGCTGAACCGGAACCAGAATTGGAGCCGGAGCTGCGCGAATGGTGGATGGCCGAGATCTGGATTTGGGGCTGCTGCTCGCGCTGCTCCCGCTGCTGCTGGTAGTTGTAGAAGTTCTGCACTTGGGAGCGCGGTATCGGTGTCACCGTGACGTCACTCAGCTTGGACTCAACGGCCTGTATGTCCATGATGTCCATGCTGCTGCTGCTGTTGCTGCTGCTGCTGCGGGCTCTGCAGGCGAAGTTGGTGCGTCAAAGGGCGCTCTGTTGCGATCCCAGCCACTCACCGTGTCTTCTTTGGCAGTTTGCTGGTGTTCGGGACGCGCGGTTTGGTATCTTTTTCCAATTCAGCGATTTACTTTCCTTTCTACGCACAAACAAATCTCTTGCCACTAGAGATGGGTCAAAGCACCACTCGCGCTGGTTTCGATACGTTATCGATGTTATGCTTCTGCCCAACACCGCCATTAATTAAAGACAGCTGTAGTTGAGGCTATCGCTAACCGGCAAACAACTTGCTTCATTTCTATTGTAACTACTCACAAAAATCTGGTTTTCAAATTCAAAACAGCAGGCTTTGGCATTTCCCAATAGTATCCCAAATAAGTTCCCTTGTTTGAATTTTCATTGCGTCCCTAGCAACGTACTGTTTCGAATACATCGTCCGGCTACCAGCACTGGCCGATAACGATAACGATTGGTAGCAAGCGGAGTGGCGAATAGCAATGTCGATGAAGCACTGAGAAACTACAAAATTGTTGACATCTGGTCTCGCTTTGCTTAGTAAAACTATTTGAGACACTTTTTGTGATATTTCGTTGTGATCGGTCGGTTAATCGTCTCGTTTTTTTATGGCAAGTGTGAATAAATTGTAGCGGTTGGGACAGCAGCGCAGCAGTAAAGGTGAGCGCAAAGCTAACAGCAAGCAGCAGATTGCAAAAATTCAATTACATTTCCGCGACCGTCTGTTTCGCTGTGTTGGTCCATGTGTGTTGTGCGTGCGTGTGTGAGTATTAGTAGTGTGGGAGCCGTGTATGACGTAAAGCGGTAACGTAATGTTGTCCGCTTGCATCTAATTAACGTAAGGCATTGATTATTGCAGCTCCCCCCCTTGCCAACTCTTCGCAAAACCGTGTTTTTTGTGTTTTTTTTGGCACTATTTGCTGCATATGTGTCGCTATGTGCGCGACAGTGTTGCACAGTGCGGCAAAACAGCGGCGATCTGTGACTCGGCTTCTGACCCATCTTTCTCTCCCTTTTCCCTCCCCACCTTTCGCCTATTAGTTTTCCCTCTGCTTCCTGCAATCCGTTGTTTTGTTATCCGTTGCCAGACGCGACCAAAGCGACAGTTGGCATTTAAATTTGGTTTAAGCGCACACATGCAGGCATAACACACACACACACACGCTGGCATACTCGCACACATACCAAACAGACGCTGTCGGCGACCTCGAAGGGGAAGAAGAAGCAGTAGAGTTAACACGAACTTACGAACTTGCAAACTCCAAAACGTTTGCAGTTCCCTAGAAAATCGTTGAGCAGCATTTGGCTGCCATCAGGTGCTCCTAGCTCTCGGCTGTCCGTGCCCCCCCGAGCTCCCCGCATTGTGTTTGATTGCAAGTTATTGTGAGCAAAGCTGCAAGCCCCCGAAAAACAGTGAACTAATTTTTTTCGTGCTCTTTTTTTTTTTGTATTGTAGAATTTTCGTTACGCATCTACCAAGCAGTTTTGACACTGTCTACGTCTAACGGGACTAACAAGCACCACCAAGCAGTGCCGGAGCCAGAGAAGACAGGACTACACACAACTACAAATTGCAGCAGCGACGAGAGGCAGGTCCTGAAACGAGATGGACATGATTACGGTGGGACAGAGCGTGAAGATCAAGCGCACCGATGGCCGCGTCCACATGGCCGTGGTGGCGGTGATTAACCAGGCGGGCAAATGCATCACAGTCGAATGGTACGAGCGCGGCGAGACCAAAGGCAAGGAGGTGGAATTGGACGCCATATTGTCGCTGAATCCGGAGCTAACCGGCGATGCCGTGGAGCAGCATGCCGCTCCCGAGCCGAAGAAGCAGGCCACCGCCCCGATGAATCTGTCGCGCAATCCCACGCAGTCCGCCATCGGCGGCAGTATCACCAATCGCATGACCCTGGTCGGCACCCATATGAACAAGATACCCGAGTCGATCCCACAGCCGCTGGGCAACAGTCAGACCAGCAACACGATCAACAACACAAATAGCAACATAACCGTTCCGTCAACGGGAACGGGCCTGCAGAGACCCCGTTTCGTGCAGTCCAACAGCAGCACGGCCGCCGGCGGCCAGCAGACGCGCATCGCCTCGGCCGCTTCCAATAGCACAAGCAATCCGGGACCTACAGCCGCTGCTGCTGCTGCTGCTGCGGCGGCATTATCACAGGCCCAGTCGCAGGCGAGCAACAACACGACATCGCAGGGCGGTGGTGCCGGTGGATCGCGACGCTCGCACGCACTCAAGGAGGTGGAGCGCCTTAAGGAGAATCGCGAGAAGCGGCGCGCCCGTCAGGCCGAGATTAGGGAGGAGAAGGTGGCTGCAATGAACCAGGATCCGGGCAATCCCAACTGGGAGACGGCGCAAATGATACGAGAATATCAGAGCACAATGGAGTTTGTGCCGCTGCTCGACGGCCAGTCTGTGGATGATCATCAGATAACGGTCTGTGTGCGCAAGCGCCCCATCAGCCGCAAGGAGGTAAATCGCAAGGAGATCGATGTCATTTCGGTGCCGCGCAAGGATGTGCTCATCCTGCACGAGCCACGCTCCAAGGTGGACCTCACCAAGTTCCTCGAGAATCACAAGTTTCGCTTCGACTACGCCTTCAACGACACGTGCGACAATGCCATGGTGTACAAGTGAGTATAAATTCATTTTAATGCAAGCTTAAAAAAAAACCCGACTCAAAATCCATTGCCTTAAAAGCCAGGGTAGCATAAAAGGATTTATGTACGTAGCTCGAGCGGCGTTGGCCTTGTCACCGAGTTATTAACACGATTAACACAATGGTCGCACACTGACTAAGGAGCCTCTCCTTTCTATATTGCTTCAGTTATTATATTTCGATTCAGACTCTTTCTGGCTTGCATCCAAATAACTGAGAGCTTTTCCTATTGATTTGAGTTCCCCAATCGCAAAGTTGTTTATCAAAAATCTAATGCAATCAAACTTTCACCACTTACTATCTGTTTTGACAGGAAGTTAGTTAATCAGCAGTGATTACTCATCAATATTTTTAGGATTATGATTAAAAATAATCATGATTATTCATGTCTGTTCTATTAAATGAGCACTGAGCTGTTTTTACAAATGTTTGTGACTCTATTTGATGTATTAATCCATTTACTAAGCATTTAAGAAGCTGACTTGGTATTTGTCACTATATTAATCCAGGTAAAAACTGTTTCACGGTCACTGTTTCCAGCTCGGCATCTCTCTCTCCAAACTACTCATTCCCACACACACGCAGAGAGAGCCATGCAACTGAAAGCGTTCGCTCCCGAAATAGCCAAGTTTGTTTTATATTATTTTTTTGTTTTTGTTATTTGAATGACTAACTGAAAAAGCCCGACGTCCGTCAGTATCCCCCCCTGCCCAGCACACCTTTCGGTCATTCGCTATGAACCTGCCGATTCGCATCTCTCTCTCTCTCTCTCTCTAAATTGGTGGATTCTGCCAGCGGAAGAGATTTCAAAAAGTAACTGCCTTTTGGCCCGGCATTTGTTCATTAATGTGTAATTGTGTGTTTGTGTGTGTTTTGCCTTCAATTGAATTAAAGCAGCTCTCGCTTAGCTTTGTTTGTTTTCTTTGGCTGTCTCACTGTTGTCTACCTCTCTCTCGCCCTCTCTCTTCCGCTCTCTCTGTCTTTGCCCTGCCAGCAAACTTCTTTTTCCGGCCTTTGCGCATGAGTCAATAGCTGTTTGTGGCTGGCAGGGGGGAGGGGATGGGAGTTGAGGAAAGTGGACGTAACGTAAGGTCGCTACGACACTTTACGTTTCTGCGAAAGCAAAGAGAATCCCCGATGAGTAATCTTCAAATTGGGGTTTCAAACGTAACGTAAAACAGATAACGGTTAACTATAAAAGCATTCGATAATAATAACTGTTTATCGAAAGTATCTGTCATGAATCAGCTGCAAATTTTAAATTTTACGCTTTGTCATTGCTTAGCTTCATTGATTAGGAAAAGAATTAAGGAAATAAAGATTTAAATTTATAGAAATATTATTTATTATTGGCTTAAACCCAACCGATTTCAGTCCGGTTTGGTTTTTTCTTCTTGGTTTTTAAAGGAGAACATTTCTGCATTCAAAAATTTAATTTCTAAATTTTTCCAAATTTTTTTAAATTTTGTCAATGAAACCCCTTAAATTTTTTTTGTCCCAAAAATCGCATGGTTTTTCGATCATAACTTGGCTTAAACTCAGCCGATTTCAGTCCGGTTTGGGGTTTTCTTCTTGATTTTCAAAGAAGAACTTATCTGCATTCAAACATTTTATTTCTAAATTTTTCCAAATTTTCTTTAAATTTTGGTGTGCTAATCATCATCACCCCCTTTCTTCCTTTACAGATACACAGCAAAGCCACTGGTCAAGACCATCTTCGAGGGTGGCATGGCCACTTGCTTCGCCTACGGCCAGACTGGCTCTGGCAAGACCCACACCATGGGCGGCGAGTTCAATGGGAAGGTCCAGAACTGCAAGAATGGCATCTATGCCATGGCCGCCAAGGACGTTTTTGTCACACTGAACACGCCCCGTTATCGTTCCATGAACCTTGTCGTCTCCGCCAGCTTCTTCGAGATCTACAGCGGCAAGGTGTTCGATCTCCTCGCCGAGAAACAGAAGCTGCGCGTCCTGGAGGATGGCAAACAGCAGGTACAGGTGGTGGGACTCACCGAGAAGGTGGTGGACAGCGTCGAGGAGGTGCTGAAGCTCATCCAGCACGGCAATACGGCCCGAACATCCGGCCAGACATCGGCCAATGCCAACTCGTCGCGTTCGCATGCCGTCTTTCAGATTGTGCTCCGACCCATGGGCTCCACCAAGATTCATGGCAAGTTTTCGTTTATCGATTTGGCGGGCAACGAACGTGGCGTGGACACATCATCGGCCGATCGACAGACGCGCCTGGAGGGTGCCGAGATCAACAAATCCCTATTGGCCCTCAAGGAGTGCATTCGGGCGCTGGGAAAGCAATCATCGCACTTGCCCTTCCGCGTCTCGAAGCTAACGCAGGTGCTGCGCGACTCGTTCATTGGCGAGAACAGTAAGACCTGCATGATTGCCATGATATCGCCGGGTCTGAGCTCGTGCGAGCATACGCTCAACACGCTACGCTACGCGGATCGAGTCAAGGAGCTGGTGGTCAAGGATGTGCCCGAAATTGGTGGGCCGATCGGTGATACTTGCGAGACAATTGAAATCATGGACGACGAGGAGGAAGAGGACCTCAATCATCAGGTGCATCCGCATTCGCATCAGCATCCGCCGGCCTCTCAATCGCTGCGCCACTCGACAGCCGGCCTGAACAACAACAATAACAATAACAATAAGAACGGAAATGCCGGCAACATGGATTTAGCCATGCTGAGTTCGCTGAGCGTGAGTATAGCAGCCTTTTGAACATGTTCTCCCCTTGCCCGTGGTCACATTCCAACAGCTGTTAGATTTCTTTTTATAGAACTTCTTTCATTAGTTTTCCATAAAAAAGATCAATCTAGTGATCAAATCACTCCCTTGAATCCCACACAGGCAGGCCTTGAGCTTAGCTTCTGTGCCCTGGGCCCTATCCTAGTCAGTCTATTCTAGAAACCAGCCCCAGACAACACTATTGCTCTCTATATAGCCGGAAATCTATAAAAACCAGTGAAAGTTCTTCGCACACGAAACACGAAAATGCCTAAAGCTAAAACCGAGCGTCGCCATGCGAAAGTTGCGCCCTATACACGCCCACTGCCAGCAGCCGTACGATACACCAGCGGTCGCGCTCTATTTTCCGCCTCCTTGTCCAAGGGTAGAGCCGTCGCAGACCAAAAGGAAGCCATGACTGGTGGTGTATCCGTTAAAGGCATCGACAAGAATCTGCTGCCTCTCGCTTGGAATTGCAACAAACTCAAGATATTTCAGAACTTTAAGGCCTTGAAGCCAAAACACAATCGGCAGCCTATTGGCAAGATCAGCGTCCGAAAGTTGATGAATCTTCCGTATCCAATTGATCGGCCAAAGATCAAGAACCGCGACGAAAGGTCGCGCAATTACTATGCCATGTTTGTGCCCCTAGACGTCGACGACGACGACGGCGATGATGATGATGCTGCTGAACGGTGCAAAGCCTCGAAAGCGGTGGAAGCCAAGCGTAGGCAGGTCTACATCAACCACTGGACCCAACTGGAAGCCAATCCGGAGGTGCTCAAGGAGAATCCGCCGCCCTTTACCAAGTTTCCGTGCTTGTTGCCGGCCGGAGAGCGTCATACGCTCAAGATGCACACGAACAATGAGGAAATGATCAAGCTGATTGGCGAGGTGCTGGAGCTGCGGCAGGAGCTGGGCATTGCGCATGAGCCGACGGTGCAGTTGCAGTTGCAGCCTACGCAGCAAGTGGCCGGGGGGGAATTTCAGCCCCCGCCGCTGGTGCGCAGCCGCACAAGGACATATTTCTCGATTGCCGAATGTCCACATCCCAAGCTGTACGAGTATATAAGACGTCTGTCGCACAACTCGTATTCGTTCCCACCTCCCCAGAGCGATCAAGAAGATTCGGGAATTTCGGGGGAGGATTAATTTGAACCCCATCCCCATTTATATGTGAAAAATTTTTGTTTAATTCATTCATTCTCTTCAATATGTGACCGATTCGGAGTGATAGACTAGAAACTAGATAGATAAGCAGCCGCCTCTTCATTGGCCTCTTGATAAATAAATGTTACCCATTCAGAATTGGTTAAAAAAGAGCTGTTTGGAATGTGCCACTTGACCTTATCTCTTAGCTTTAATAACTCTTTACTTGATTTTGTAATTCATATAAATTCCCTTTGCAGGAACACGACATGTCCGACGAGCTCATCGTGCAGCATCAGGCCATTGACGACCTTCAGCAGACGGAGGAAATGGTGGTGGAATATCATCGTACCGTGAACGCCACTCTGGAGACCTTTCTGTCCGAATCGAAGGCCCTGTACAATCTAACCAACTATGTGGACTACGATCAGGATGCCTACTGCAAGCGCGGCGAATCGATGTTCTCGCAGCTATTGGACATTGCCATCCAGTGTCGGGACATGATGGCCGAGTATCGGGCCAAGCTGGCCAAGGAGGAGATGCTCTCCTGCAAATTGAATCCGAATAGCAAGCGTTAGTGGTGATCATCATCATCATAAGCCCCGTTTCCGTTTCCATAAACCGAATCAAAATTCTCATCTACACTTTTTCCATAACCAAAACTCCTCCTAAACACAACTCTACACTCTCTGGCTTTCCATTTTTTATTGTTTTTCAACTGAAATATGTGTTAACTTTTGTATTTGCAAGGGATATTTTGGCACTTTCTGCTGTTGCCTGCGCTTTTTCGCTACTCATTGCAGGCTTTTTTAAATTAGTTGTTTCGCCTCAAGTCAAACATAATTTCACTGACAGTGAGGAAGCCAGAAAGTGAGAGAGAGTCTCTACAATTCACACAGAAACTCAATCAGAGAAGGCACCTTCCTTGGCCCTGCTATTTTTAACAAATTCTTCGTAGTCTAGCCTCATTTTTTGAACGTTAGGAGGGTTCAAAAAAAATAAAACAAAGACTTGCCGGAGGGACTAACCCCTAAGATCGCCGGTCCATTAAGTTTTTAAACGTAATTCGTAATCGCGGAAGGCATGTCAGACGTATACTTTAGAAACTAGGCACGAGAAGAGATTTACCATAATTTACACACAACGAACACACAGCACACACACAAAAATAGACACTGAAAAATGGTTATTACATTTATGATTTCCAAACACACTCACACTCGATCTTTTGAAAAAGAAAAAGACATTTACTATATTTTAATTACATACACATACGTTCTACGTTCTACGTTCTACTATTATGCATAATAGAAGATTCCATATATTATATATAATAATTACCACCACCCCCACATAGTCTTGAGTGCGACATTTCTCCACAATTTCTCAACCGATTCAAAAATTCCCGGTACAAACGCTCGCCGCGAGAGAGAGAGAGAGAGTTCAGTTCAGGCTGATGATGAGATTTGCCCCTTTGGCGAGTGGATGCGCGCATTGTATTTATTGAAAGGCCACAAAACTGTATTTAATTTGTATTAATTTAATTAATAAAAAAAAAAAAACAAAACTAAAAGCTAAAACCGCACCAAATCTAAACACATATTCCCCGTAAAAACCATGTTTGAACTGCAATTCTGTTCATTTTTTTTGCGTCTTGCTTGTTTTTAGATATTTTGTAATTTGTATTCCTTATATCCATCCCCCCCCCCCCCACGGTTCTCTCTATATTCTGATCTATAATTTATATTGTACGTTGTATTTTTTTGTTCATCATTTTAAGCGACTTTTTTGGGGGCGTGCGAAGAAGAGATGAATTTAAAATGCAAAAACTGTCTTTATATATATGATTTGCATTTCATTTTGTACTAATATTTATTTTATATATATACTATATTATATTATCTATTTAATTACGTATGTTTACAACAACAAACATCGACTAAAACCTGTATCCGAAGGCAGATCGAAACGAAACTTAACCAAATCACAGATTTCCAACCGCACACACAACGCTCTTGTACTGCACACGAAGGCCACCACGCGATCACCGATCAGTTCCACATAGATGAGAGATGAGAGATGAGAGATGAGAGAGAGAGCAAGCTTAAAGCCTTAAATGGAAACAGAAATTAATGAAATTAAATGAAATGAAATTAAGAAATTATAAAACTAAGAAATTAAAACATACTCCCACACGCGTGCTTCTCCCAAAGGTATATATATCTATGCCGGTTGATTTTGTTATTGCCTTTCTCCAGAGCACTTAAAAGATAAAGATATATATATATACTACTAAATACCCCTCCCCGAATGACAATTTTTTAATCCACCAAAAATGCGAGTTTTTAAAACAATGTTAATATGGGAAGAAAAACAAAAAAAACAAAAACAAACTGAATACGAGTGCTTCGATATTATGCGGTATAAAAGAAGTGTTAGGACTTGGACTCTAATAATGTATTATTAAATATAAATAATAATTTATATTGTAATAAAAAGTGAACATACACAACTAAATTTAACATTAAAGATGTGTAAACAAAAAAAGAACAAAAGGAAATTGTATTTTATGTAAAGGTTTCATGAGGGATTTCAGCAAAGGTTTAAAATTAAACTAAAAATAGGTTTCAATTTAAAATTTAAATATGTAAAAATGTGTTTCCAACAGGTAAAGTATTTTGTAAATATTTTTAAAGAGAATTTATGCTAAATTCTAATATTTTATTCATTTTTATTGCAGAAACTCCTTTCGGAAATCAGAAAAAGTCGCTCAGGCTTTGCCTTAAGCTTCACCTCTTCCTGCCTTGGCTCAGTCAGTCTCTCCAAATCCAGCTTCAAATTACACATTGCTCCAGCCCAGCTCCCAGCTCTTAGCATTTCCTATTCGATAAAAGCCACCGAGAGTCCACACCGCAACACAAGATGCCCCGAGCGTCGGCCGAGCATCGCAACGCGGAGCCCGCGTCCCCCCATACACGCTCCTCAGCGGCAGCTCCAGCAAGGTACACCAGCGAGCGAGCCCTACTCTCCGCCTACTCCCCAAAGCCTAGCGCCGTGGGAGACGGAAAGGGATCCCTCTCTGGTGTATCGGTCAAAGCCGTCGCTAAGGAGCCGCTGCCTCGCGTGTGGAACTTGAACAAGCCCAAGATTTTGAAGAGCTTCAACGTGTATGGCAAGCAGGTTCCTGCTGGCAAGGTAGCCAAGGTAGCCACCACCACCACCACCGTCCGGCGGTGGGTGAATCCTCCGTATCCAGTCGAACGCCCAAAGTCCAAGGATCGCAACGAAGGGACGCGCAATTATGAAGCCTTGTTTGTGCCCCTAAACGACGATGACGACGACGACGATGATGATGATGATGATGATGATCGGTGCAGTGATGGCAGCAATGCCGACGACACATCACAAATTGAGCGACCCAATGTTGTCTCGAAGGCAGTGGAAGAGAAGCGCAAGCAGGTCTACATAAAACACTTTAACCAACTGGAAGCCAACCAGGAGGAGGTGCTCCTCAAGGAGGATCAGGCTCCCTTCAAGAACTTCCCCTGTCTGTTGCCGGCCGGAGAGCGGCATTCGCTGAAGATGCAGACGAATAACGAGGAAATGGCCAGTCTCATAGGCGAGGTGATTGAGATCCGGCAGGAGCTGGGCATTGCGAATGAGCCGCCTTTGCCGCCTCCGCCGCAATTCGCCGGGGAGCTCCAGCCGCCGCCGCCGCTGGTGCGCAGCCGCACTTGGACTTATTTCTCGATTTCCGACTGTCCCCATCCGAGGCTGTACGAGTACATCCGACGACTGCCCAATGCCTCGACTCCAATCACTTCGATTCCGACCAACCAGCCAGTCGGTCCTGGGACTTTGGCGGAGAATTAGTTGAAAATAGTCCACATTCTGAGTGTTTTGTTATCCTTTGCAGGATGTTCGTTCGTTAAATATATGTAATCCAGGCAAGTTCCCACTCTGAAATTTAATGGGGAGAGTGGAAGTTCTTAGTAAATAAATTATTGGAAATGTAAATTATTATTTACGCCTCTTTTTATTGATTCCAAACCAAAGATTTAAAGCTTCCAATGTTTTTGTAAGCAAAAATCGTAAATACATAAATTAATTTTATATTTTTTTTATTTTAAATAGATAAATATTTACTTATTTAAAAAAAAAGAGTATAGAAATTCTTAAAATTTTGAATTTACTCGCTCCAAATACCGTTAGCTCAAGAAAACCCCCTTAGCTAGGCCCCTGACCGCGGATTATTGTCTCGCCACGCTGCGGTCACACTGGCCAGCAAGTGACGTGGAACGCTTTTTGCTTTTGCTTTCGCTTTTGCTGCGCAATGCTAGAGCGTGGAAACATTGAGTCGTATTGGTGGATCGGTAGCTAAAATGTTGGACTTTGTGGTGATATTCACGAAGGGCGGCGTCGTGCTGTGGAACTCGAACGCGTCCGGCAGCAGCTTCGCCTCCTGCATCAACAGCCTGATACGTGGCGTCATCCTGGAGGTGAGTTCTCTTTCCTGCCCGACCGAGCGACCGACTCTGTAAACTGTAAATTGCTGTTTCCGGGTGGCAGGAGCGGAACACGGAGGCAAAGTACTTTGAGGAGGACCACCTGGCCGTGCAGTTCAAGCTGGACAATGAGCTGGATTTGGTCTATGCGGCTGTCTTTCAGAAGGTAATCAAACTCACCTATTTGGATGGCTTCCTGGCGGACATGCAGCTGGCCTTCAAGGAGAAATTCGGCAACATTCCGTCTGCGGAGCGTTTGGGCGAGGAGTACGACTTCGATCGCGAGTATCGGCGCGTGCTGAGCGCCGCCGAGCAGGCGTCCGCCAAGCAGGTGAAGGCCCCGAAGGCGATGCGCTCCTTCAACGAGTCGCAAAAGTCCAAGAAGACCGTCGCCTCGATGCTGCAGGACGACAAGAAGCCCGCCGAGAAGCGTGTCAATATCCAGGAGAGCCCGCCGCCGCCGTCTTCGACATCTGCGTCGTCATCGCCGCAGTCCAAGGACGACATCATAGCGGAGAGTCGTCGCAAGATGCGCGAGAAGCTCGGTAGCTCCAAGAAGACCTCACCCATCGATACAAAGCCCAGCAAGGCGCCTGCCTCCGAGAAGGCGGGCAAGAAGCCGCGTGTCTGGGATCTGGGCGGCAGCTCCAAGGATGCCGTGCTGCTGGATCGCTCCAAGGATGCGCCCGAGGATGTACAGTACCAGAACATTAACAGTGACGTGAGTAGAGGCTTGGCACAGCTGTCTTTTAGCTCTAATTAATCTTACATCTTCGCAAGCAGCTGGTGGGAACGATGCAGGGCGTAATCCCCGATTTGGATGTGGAGAGCGAGGACGAGGCGGACTACCAGGCAGAGTCCAGTGGCGACGAGGAGACCGAGCAGTTGGAGCAGTCAAGGAACAAACGCAGCGGCGGCGGCGGCGGCGGTGGTCTGCTGTCCTACTTTAAGGGCATCGTGGGCGCCAAGACCATGTCGCTGGCTGACCTGCAGCCGGCGCTGGAGAAGATGCGAGACCATTTGATATCGAAAAACGTGGCCTCCGAGATAGCGGTCAAGCTGTGCGACTCGGTGGCCACCAGTTTGGAGGGCAAGCAGATGGGCACCTTCGACAGCATCGCCAGCCAGGTGAAGGAGGCGCTGACACAGTCGCTGGTCCGGATTCTCTCCCCCAAGCGGCGCATCGACATTATACGCGATGCCCTCGAGTCGAAGCGTAACGGCCGTCCCTACACCATCATCTTTTGCGGCGTAAATGGCGTGGGCAAGTCCACAAATCTGGCCAAGATCTGCTTCTGGCTGATCGAGAATGATTTCAATGTTCTCATCGCCGCCTGCGACACGTTCCGCGCCGGTGCCGTTGAGCAGCTGCGCACCCATACCCGCCACCTGAACGCCCTGCATCCGGCGGCCAAGCATAATGGCCGGACCATGGTCCAGCTGTACGAGAAGGGCTATGGCAAGGATGCCGCTGGCATTGCCATGGAGGCCATCAAGTTTGCCAACGATACGCGCGTTGATGTGGTCCTGGTGGACACGGCGGGCCGGATGCAGGACAACGAACCGCTCATGCGTTCCCTGTCCAAGCTGATCAAGGTGAACAATCCCGATCTGGTGCTGTTCGTGGGCGAGGCACTGGTGGGCAACGAGGCCGTCGACCAGCTGGTCAAGTTCAATCAGTCGCTGGCCGACTTCTCCTCCAACGAGAACCCGCACATCATTGACGGCATCGTGCTGACCAAGTTCGATACCATCGACGACAAGGTGGGCGCCGCCATCTCCATGACCTACATCACCGGCCAGCCGATCGTCTTCGTGGGCACGGGACAGACATACGCCGACCTCAAGGCCATCAATGTGAATGCCGTGGTCAACTCGCTGATGAAGTAGCTACCTCTCTTTTTTTTTTCTAAATATTCTCCTTGTTTTCCTTTCTTTTTTTTTGTTTCTTAAATCTCCTCCTTTGACACCGAATCAAATAAATTCCTTCGGTTAATTTTGTTTGTTGGATAATCGCCATGGTTTGCTACTCTCGAGGAAGGATACAACAAGGATTTGAATACGAGTTAGTTACTTTTTTATTAATGGTATTGCCGCAGGCGGCGTACAAACGGGGGGCGAAACGGGGGGGGAAGGAGATATATGTATTTGGGGGGGGGGGGGGGCC
>VNJU01005098.1:30443-149791 GCA_008042675.1 Drosophila seguyi | reverse complement strand
GGGGGGGGGGGTGACCTTAATCTATTTGTAGAACTCGTGCTCCTGCTCGTCCTTCTTGATGTTGTTCTTGTAGCCCTTCTCAAAGTCCTTGGCCAGCACAATGTAGCGATTCTCGCGCACCGCATGCATGCCCGCCTCCTGGCAAATGGCATTGATGTCCGCACCCGATATCTTGTCCGGCCGCGCCACAAACTCCTCGAGATCAACGTCCTCGCTGAGGTTCATCTTGGACGTGATGGTGGAGAAGACCAGACGCTTCTGCCGGCGATCCGGCAGCGGGAACTCGATCTTTCGGTCCAGACGTCCGGGACGCAGCAGTGCAGGATCCAGTGTGTCCGCCCTGTTGGTGGCCATGATCACCTTGACATTGGTGGTCTGATCGAAGCCGTCCATCTGGTTGAGCAGCTCGAGGAGGATGCGCTGCACTTCACGATCGGCGCCGGTCTGCGCATCGAAACGTTTGGTGGCAATGGCATCGATCTCGTCGATGAAAATGATGGCCGGTGCGTTCTCCTTGGCCAGGCGGAAGACGTCGCGCACCATGCGCGGTCCCTCGCCCAGGTATTTCTGCACAAACTCGGAGCCCACGACACGGATGAACGAGGCGGTGGTGTGATGGGCCACGGCCTTGGCCAGCATCGTCTTGCCGCAACCGGGCGGGCCGTACATGAGGACGCCGCGCGGCGGATCGATGCCGATCTGCTTGTACAGCTCGAAGTGGGTCAGCGGCAGCTCAACTGCCTCGCGTATCTCCTGCTTCTGCATGTCCATGCCGCCGATGTCGGCGTAGCTAACGTCCGGTTTCTCGTCCGGCTGCAGCATCGATATGGAGCTGTCCGCCTCCGGCGGCAGTACGTCCACCAGGGCATTGCTGTGCTTGTGCAGGGCCACCGAGGCCGAGGGCTTGAGCAGCTCGCGATCGATGGTGGACAAGATGCGCACGTAGTAGTTGGAGCCAGTGGTGGAGCCCACGATGCCCGTGTTCTGGTCGACGGCCTCCAGGAACTGGCCGATCACCAGCGGCACAGACTGGATACGCTTCACCTCCTCCTGGGCGTGCAGGTACTCCTTCTTCAGGTTGCGCTGCTCATCCTTGATGTACTCCTCCTGCACTTCGATGAACTCGAGCGTCTTTTGCAGTTTCTGTTCGGGTAGATTTACCTTGAGTTAGCTAGCCCTTCGGGGGGGGAGTGCGATTCGCTTACCTTGTAGCGCACATAGAGATCGTCAATGTCCAGTTCGTCCAGGGAACTGTGGGCATCCTTTAGTTTCAGGTCTGCCAGCTCGTCTTGCTGCAAAGTCAGAATTACAAGATATTACCATATCAGGGGGCTGCCAATCGATGTCAAGTACCTTTTCCGGCATCAATATGTCCATGTTGTACGGCATTATTTCCGTCTAGCAGTGAAAATGAGTTCTTTTTGTTATAATTTGCGGCGGTAACAAGAAATGACTCGTCAAAAACAAGAACTGCGAAGATAATATCGATGTTTGCGCTATCGATTACTTTTGGGCTATCGCCGACCAAAACAAGCTGAAAAGAAGTAGCTGGTCATACTTGGCACACCACAAGTGTGTACACACTATAAATATCGGTTAAATATGTGCAGCGCCAATTGGAATATTATTTTATATCGATATCTTACATCTTGCATGGTTTTTGGGGACAACCAATTAGAAAATAGCTTTAGCTAGCTTAATTTAATATAATTGTTAGATTGTTTCGACTGTTGATGTAAAATATATACATTACAAGGTAGGATTTCTTAAAACTCTTGTGTGCGTGTGTTTGTGTGTTTACCAAACCCTTGAAAACCCCATTATACACATATTTGTATTTTGTGTGCTAGCCCCTTGTTGGTATTTTCATATATACCAGCCACTGGCCACACTGCCCCCCGTCGCCCCCCGCCCCCCTGCCGCACCGCACGCACGCATCGATTTGGGCTAAACGTTAGATACCTCCTAACGCAGTTGTTAGGGTGGAAAAAAATAATACGCGCATAGTAAATAAAATGAATTAGAAATGCTGTGCGGTTTTTCGCGTGCGAACCGTTGACTGCGAACGCATCCGGAGCGTAGCGCTGGGCCAGGCGACGACGACGACGACGACGGCGACTCCTTTCCGACCCAGAAAAGTGCAATACTCTCCGCCAACAACAACCACACGACACAGAAAACTGAGTGGTGCAGTGTGTGCGGGTGATTTTCTCAGAGTGTGTGGTGTGCTGCGCCAAGCGAAAAAGCCCAAGAAAAGCGAAACGGGGTAACAAAAAAAAAAAGAAAAACAAAAATGCAATGCCGTGTGAAATATCACTCAAATACAAAACAGCAAAAAAATAATAATAACAACAACAAATACTACTGTAATGCAGCAGCAGCAGCAGCAGCAGCAACACTAACAACAACAACAACAAACGATAAAGATAACAGATAAAAGAGCAGCAGTCGAAAATGTTTATTGTATAATTTCCTATTGAGCCAAAAACGGTGCAGGTGTGTGTGTGTTTGAGTCGCGCGCTTGTATGTGTGTGTGTGTGCACAACTCTGCCAGAGTTTTTTTTTTCTCTCTGCATGTGCATGTGTGTGTGAGAGTAGTTTTGTTTTTTTTTTCTTTTCGCTGCTTCTGCTGCTGCTTCTTCTTTTCCACATCTTCCTCTTCTGTCCATGTCTTCCTCTTGCTCTTCTATTTGTCAACAAAAAGAAAAGCAAAAAGGGAATACATATATATATATATATGATATATATGTATGTACACATACATCTATATGTTGCCATTGCCTTAAATTTCGCTCTTTTTTGCTTGCAGGACTCGGAACGCAGTACCCACAACACAAAGCGTTAAGTCAAAACTTGTGCAACGAACCGATTGACCCACTGGCGGCCGCCTCCACATGAAGACCATGGGGCGCTTCGGCCTGCGCCGCGGCTTCAAGCTCTCAGAGGAACAGCAGCAGGTCAACGGCAAGAATCCAATTGGAGCAGCAGCAGCTGGAGGAACGACCATGGCAACACCAACAGCCACCGCCACCGCACCTGTGCCCGCTACCGCTACCGCCACACCCCGCAAGAAGCGTCAGCCAAGACAAGAGGAGCTGGCCAAGCAGGAGCCAGCCGAGAATCCAAACTCATTGCAATGCCAGGAGCCGCCACCGCTAACGCTGATCTGCAGCCTGCCGCTGGACCGGCTGCCCCGGCTCATGGAGAAGCTGCAGCAGCTGACCGCGGAACGCGAACGGGAACGGGAACGGGAGCGCGAGGAAGCCGCCGCCGCCGCGGCCATCGGCACGGCGGCACACTCCAAAGTCCTGTGTTTGTACTGTGATAGAAAGTTCACCTCCGGCAAGCTGCAGGCCAAGCATGTGGACAAGTTCCATACGGAGCGTCAGGAGCGTCGATGCAGCGGTCGCTCCACCAGCTCCAACAATGCCCAGCCCGCCGTCGGCTTTCCCGGCTGCCAGCTGTGCGGCCAGCAGAGCACCGCCAAGCGACACCAGGCCACGCCGCCACCGCCGCAGATCTGTCTGCCGGCCAAGCATCTGGAGCAACTGTTCCAGCATCTCAGCGAGCAGCATGCGGACAAGTACTTTGGCTGCCGGCAGTGTCGTCTGCGTTTCCCGGACGCTGACCAGCTGGCGGGGCATCAGCGACAGCAGCATCCGTCGTTGTCGTCGCCGCTGCCGGAGGAGGAGGAAACTGCGGCGTCTGTGGCCGCCAAGCCCGGTTTGATGGGCGCCGATGAGCCGGTTCTATTTCGTTTGGGACTCACCCAGAACCGGCTGCCCAGCAGCCATCGAAATCGCAGTCAGCGCAAGGAGGCGGAGGAGCCGCCGCCCTTGGCCACGCCCAGCCACAAGTCGCGGAGCAGCAGCCGGGCGGCGGCGGCCCAAAGGCAACAGCAGCAGCTACAACAGCAGCAGCAGCCGGGAGCAGCGGCTCACAATCAGTCGTCGCAGGAGCCAGTCAATAATCCGGATGCAGTTTTCCGGCTGCCAGTTAGCTCTGCCTGCAACACCGTCTCCTCATCCTCCGCAGGGACTGCTGCCTCTGCCTCCTCCGCCGCTGTTGCTGCCTCCCCTGCCGCCAGTTCCGTGTTTGATGATAACTTCTACAAGGATGTGGTCTTCAATGTGCGCCACAACCTACAGAATCACCTGGACGGAAGGCTACTCACCCCAGCAGCAGCAGCTTTAGCTCAGACTCCACCAGCAGCAACTGGCCACCGACCGGAGCTCATCATGCTGCATGGTCCCAGCGAGCTGTCTACCGGCGGCGCCTCCTATCCCACGCTCCTCACCGCCGAACAGTTTGGCGCCACTGGCGAGCTCCTGCCGCTGTCCAAGTTCCGCCGGAGGCCACACACAAAGCACAGCTGGAAATGGAAGTGGGATTACGTGAAGAAGTTCACGCTGATCAACGAGGGCGGGCGCCTGGTGAAGAAGCTAAAGCAGCCGAGCCTGGGACTCGGGCTGCGCGATCTCTCCAAGCTGGACATGTGGACGCAGCTGACGATGCGCCAGAAGCACGATCTCTCGCTCTCGCTGGCCGCGGAGCAGCACAATCAGGAGCAGCGTCGCCTGCTCGAGCAGCTAAATCTCATCCTCGATCATCGCCTGCTGCCGCACATCATTCTGGAGCAGAACGAGCAGGCGGTCATCAAGTGCGAGAACGAGGATGGGGACAGCGAGGAACTAGGACTAGGCATCGGTGGACACCGAGCGAACGACGATGGAGATCTGGCAATGGGACAGAGCTTTGCGGACGAAACCTTTCTCTCGCTGCTGCAGTTGCAGCCGCGAACTGTCGCCAGCTCAAGGGAGCAGGATCTGGAGCGGGAAAGGGAACGGCTAAGGCTGCGCAACCGCCGCGGCACGCTCGTCCTCAGCGGCGAGTGGGCCCGGCCGCGACTCTACCTGTGCATCTGCTGCGGCGCCAAGTTCGATCAGCGCAAGTCGCTGGAGGAGCACAAGACCTTCCGTCACTCGCACATCTATGCCACCCACTACGAGGTGGTGGGCCGGGAGCTGCTGGCCGGCAACCTGCTGCGTCACCTCTTCATACCGAAGCGAGCGCTGGGACGGTTTGCCGCCGCCGGTGGCGCCGCCGCCGCCCCCCTCGTGGCCAAGCAGGAGCAGCAGGAGCAACGCGTTCAGCCGGAGGAGGAGACCAGGTCGTCCGCCTCATCGCGCTCCTCGTACGAGGTGTCTACACCGACGCCGTTGTCGGGGCTGGAGCAGCAGCAACCATCGCCGGTTTCTGGCAACTCGGGCACAGTGTCGTCTTCGTCCTCGTCGTCATCGTCCTCCTCGTCCTCGTTGTCATCCTGCTCGCCCAGCTCTTCGTCGGCCTCCACGCTAATGTCCACTGCCTCCACCACGCTGTCCCTGGCCACCTGCACCTCCTCCTCCTCCTCTGCCTCAGCGACGACCGTGACCTCGTCCTCGTCGGCTCCTTCGAGCTGCACCAAATGCGGACGCAAATGCAGCGGCCTCATGGATCTCTATCGCCACATGCTGGACTGCTCCGGCGACTATGTGTGGTCGCTGGCCAAGAAGCGTAAATATCGCTATTACTGCGGCACCAAGAAGCGTCGCGCCTTCTCCAAGAAGCCTCTGAAGCAGCTTTCGGCTCGCAAAAAGGAGAAGCTGGAGGGGGAAGCAGAGGCGGAGGCGGAGAACGACGGCGAACACGAGGGCGAGGAGAGTGGCTGCAGTTCGTCCAAGCTGAAGCATTCGCCACGCCAAAGGCCCAGCGATGGTGAGTCTTATAATGCCAGAAACCCAAAGTGCTCCATAATCCCAACACGATCTTCATTCACAGCCGAATCCATTCGCAAAATGCTGGAGAACCTGCCCGCCAAGCGCGTCTGCAAGAAGATCTTTCCCGTGGACAACAAGGCCAAGCGCAAGGCCAAGAACAAGGCCAAGTCCATGGCCAAGTCCAAGGCCAAAGCCAAAGCCAAGGCTAAGCAGCAGCGCAGCAGCACCAAAAGGATCTACAATCAGCATCTGCTGCGCACCACGCGCTCTCGCTCCCGCTCCTCGGTGGTGGCCACAGCCTCATCGGCCGCCGCCGCGGCAGCCCAGCAGCAGCGCAGCCGTCGCAAGCAGAAGCAACAGCAGCAGCAGCAGCAGAAGGCCAAGCTGGAACGCGTCAAATCCCCGCCAGAACCAGAGATCCTAACCATTGCCGCCAAGCCGGAGCAGGCACCCGTCTCCCAGAGCACCGCCACGCCCACAACCACAACCACCACCACGACCAGCACAGTCACTGCCACCAAGTCACGATCTCCCGCTGAGGAGAAGCTCCCAACGCTGCGCCTGGAGCTGCCGCCGGCGCTACCACTCTCCCTGCCCGCGCATCAGGAATCGGAGCCCGCCTCGCCCACGCCCAGCAGCAAGCAACTGATGCCCACACCGCCCACCACACCGGCACCGGCCACCAAATCCCCGCCAGCTGTGGCTGTTGCCGTTGCAGCGCCACCCTTTGCGGCCAGCACTCGCCTGGCCACCACGCCGAACGCCACGAATGTGAAGCGCAGCAAGAGGATCAGCGACTGCATAGCCATGCTCACGGGGAAGCTGGAGGAGAAGCTAAAGACAGCGACGCCGCTGGAGAAGGAGAAGGTGGAGAGGGAGAAGTTGGAAAGGGAGAAGGTGGAGAAGGAGAAGTTGGAAAGGGAGAAGCTGGAGAAGGAGAAGGAGAAGGAGCAGCCGGAGCAGCCTACGGAAAGGGAGAAGGAGAAGGAGAAGGAGCCGCCGCTGCTGGCCAAGACGCCCAAACGGAAGGCTGTGTCACGGCGAATAATCAAAGTGGATGCCACACAGGAGGCGGTGCCAATGAAGCCTCTGGCAGAGCAGCAGCAGCAGCAGCTAAAGGAAGCAGTGAAACCCTTGCCCTCACCTGTGGCTCTGCCCCCCGCCCTAGTTTCTAGTGTTCCCGCAAACCCTGCCGCCGCTCTCCACGCTCTGCCACTTGCCATGCTCAGCACTCCGCCAGCTTCAGCAGGAAATCCAGTGCCAGTTGCAGCTCTAACTCCAGCACCCGTTCCCGTTCCAGCTCAAGTTCCAGCTCCCCTTCCACTGCCCATTACGGCACCAGCTCCACCGCCTCCAAGGCGCACGCCCACCAAGGCGGCGGCCAAGCAAATGGCTGCCCCGCCACCCACGAAGCCACCCTCGCTGGCTGCCCTCAAGCAGTATCCTCCAGTGGAGCAGCAGCAGCAGCCGCTGCCTGTGCCCGTGCCTGTTCCTGTGCCGCCGCCTGTCTTGGTTACAGTTCCGCTGGGACTGCAGGCCTTGCCAGCTCCACCTCCTGCCGCCCTGCCTGTGCCTCTGAATGTGAAGATGATGTCCAAGATGCCGCTGTACATGCCGCAGCTTCAGGCGCCGCTCCAACCTCAGCTTCAGCAGCAACTTCAACCTCAGCTCCAGGCACCGCTCCAACCTCAGCTTCAGCCGCAGCTCCAACCTCAGCTCCAACCTCAGCTCCAGGCGCCTCTCCAGTCGCAACTCCAACCTCAGCTCCAGTCACAGCCTCCGCCACCGCCTCCGCCGAATCTTAATCACGCGGCTCCACCACCACCACCACCACCGACAGCCATGTTCCATGTGCTGGACCCCCAGCAGCCGCTGAACCTCACCAGCCAGCGGGGAGTCCACCAGAAGCCACTAATTACCGGGACAACGGGGGATCCGGGACTGGTGGGCTTGCCGCCGCATCACCAACGCGCCGGAGGAATGCCCGCAAGGCGACAGACGATCTGTGGCTTTGAGGCACGCAACTTGCTGGGCTCGGAGATGGACATGGAGCCGCTGGATTTGTCAAAGAAGTCGTCAAGGAAGTCCTCGCCAGCGCCGCCGCCAAGGATGCAGCCAGAAATGTCAGTGGTTTCGATGCCATCGCTGCCACTGGTGAGTGGAGGAGCAGCGGCACAGCAAGTACCTCTGCCAGCAGCTGGACAGCAGCAAGCTGTGCCCCTTCCCGTTCCCCTTCCTGGACAGCTGCAATCTCTGCCCATGGTGGGCACCGGCGGCGGCCTTCCCACGCCCCTCACCTCGCAGTATTACTCGAATCTGGATCTGCTCAAGATACCGCAGGTGCGAAATCCCAATAACCCGGGCGTGGTGCTAGCCTCAAGCGTTCCACCTCCTCCGGGACCGGTGGCTCCCATCTCAGCAACCATTGTGACGCACAACCAAGTCAAGAGTTCGGGCGGCAAAAAGCGCACGCAGCAGGATGGCAGCGGCACGACTAGCGCCTCCAAGAAGGATCACAGCAAAGGCCAGGCCAAGGCCTGCCCGCGCATGGATGAGGTGGTGAACAATCACATCGATGATGCCATTAACTCGGTCATCATGGCCGTGCAGGCGAGTCTGCCGGATGACGACGAGGACGCAGGGGAAACGGAAAGGGAAAAGGAGGCGGAGAAGAAAAGGGAGAGGGATAAGGAGAAGGAGAAGGAGAAGGAGAAGGAGAAGGAGAAGCTGAGGAAGCTGGAGGAGGCAAAGCCACCCAATTGCCTGCCTGTCCCCTGCCTCTCCACGCCTGGCTACTTGTTTGGGTCAACGCCAGGAGCAGGAGCTGGAGTAATGACGATTCCCCAGGAAGCTCCCGTTCAGCAACTGCCTCTGCCCGTGCCCGCCAAGAATCTAATGCCCAAAAAGCGTTCCATGCGCTCGAGGACCATCGATTGTCGATCTGCTTTGCTGGCTTTGGATGAGGTGTCTCCATCTCCGACGGTGCCTTTGCTGCCTTTGCCTGTAAATGGTGAGGCGAGAAGGGAATTGCAGCCGGAAGCCTTGCCAGAGCCTGTGCAGGCGCCAGTTCCAGTTGTGAGCGAACTCAAGGAGAAGAAGCAGCCGAGTGATGACATGCTGCCTGTGCCTGTAGCTCCGCCTGAAGCAAAGACAAAGCTGGAAGCCAAGCCAGAGGCAGCTCCTCAATCTCAGCTGCAACCTCAAGCAGAGGAGCAGCAGGACCAGGCCCAGGCACAACCAGAACCACAGCCTGAATCGGACACTGCACCCGTGCCCGTCTCTGTCATCTCGGTGGCGCCCGCTCAGCCCCTGGCCCCACGTCATGCCACCCCGCCGCCGGAGAACACCAACTGCAGCTCATCGCTGATGGAGGAGCACAGCAGCAACTTGAACAACAACACCTCGTCTGGGTTTCACAGCCTGGCACAGTCGGAGCAGCCAACCACAACAGCCACGATGCCAGGAGGAACGGAAGAACAGCTGCCCATCGTTAATGTGCCATCGGAGGATGCGGAGCTGCCCGCCAAGAAGAAGCAGCGAAGGCGGCGCAAGAACGAACTGGCGGCCATTGTGGCCGATCAGCTGCTGGAGAGCTTCAAGATCGACAATGCCCGGCGGGACAACCTCAAGAAGCTGGAGAATCTGGCGTACGAGAAGAGCGAGGATCTGCTGCTTACCGGCATGCTGCTCATGTCCAGCACCAAGAGGAATGCAGCATTGGGAACAGCGGCCGCCAAGCTGGCCAAGAGTGAGGCAGCCTCGGTGGCGGAGACGCCACCCGTTCGTGGTCGTCCAAAGCGTCGCCAGAGCTGCTACTATCGCCGGGGCAAGGCAGCGAGTAATGGTGGTGCTGCCGCCGGTGGTGGTGCTGCCGGCAAAACCACCAATGAGAACATAAGCCTGCTCAAGTCCTCGCTGGAATCCTTCTCCATTGGCATTGAGAAGCAGCTGCTGGCCAAGGAGGCGCGCGAAGCCAAGGATGCAGGTCAGCCAATGACCACACAGCCGCCGGTTGGATCCATTCTGCGACCCAGCATACTCAGCAGTGCCGTGGCCAGGGAGCAGCAGGAGAAGGAGAAGCAGCAGGAGAAGCTGGAGAAGCAGGAGAAGCAGCAGGAGAAGCAGCTCCATCATCAATCTCAAAGAACTCCCAGTAAGCAGCAGGAAAAGCTACCTCCGGCGGCCACCTTTAGTCGCGATCCGCGACTCAACAAAAACATTCACAAGGAACCGCCGGCGGGTAGCAGCAACAGCGGCAGCATCAGCGGCGGCAAGGAGACCGCCAAGGTGACGCCGCCAACCGCCTCGAACGAGAATCCCGAGGAGGAGGACAACTACCTCACGGAGATAGCCAAGAATGTGAACGAAAAGATCATGTCGGCCACCACCAACGAGGACTTTGAGTTCGCTCACGACGAGTTCGATGGCGAGGAGCAGGATCAGGATCAGGAGCACGACCACGACAAGTACTATCGTCCGCCCACCTCGATGAGTGTGCGCAGTGCTCCGAATCTGAACGACGAGCACTCCAACTTTGGCTCCATGTGCGACGACAACACCAACACGGAGGTAATGGACATGGATCTGGACGACGAGATGAGCGTGTACACCAGCTACTCACAGGATTTGGGACGCGGCGGACGTGGACGAAGGCGCAGGCGTCGACGGAGCGTGCTGTTCACGCGTCGCCCCAAGAAGCGGACGCAGCGCAGCGAACTGGATGCCGAGAAATACGGTTGCAAGCTGTGCGGCAAGAGCTTCTTCACGGCCACGTCGCTGTCCAAGCACAACATGACGCTGGCGCACGTGTCCAAGGTGTCGGCGCAGGAGTATTTGCAGTCGCAGACGGCGCCATCGAGTCCGCAGGAAGCGAGTAACTTGGAGGAGGAACGGGAGCAGGAGCGGGTTAGGTCGTTGCAGGAGCTTGAGCTGCACGAGGACCAGCAGCAGCAGCAGCAGCAGCAGCAGCAGCCACCAGCAGTGGCGGGAGTAACGATGTTAGGCGGAGCTCCGCAGCAGATGAGGGCCTCGGTGCTAATGGTCACCTCGCAGCTGGCGCAGCAGGAAAGGGACCGGGAGAGGGAAATGCAAAGGGAACGGGAGCTGGAGCGGGAACAGGAACGAGAGCGGGAGATGCAGCGGGAACGGGAGCAGCTACTGAGAGACCGTATCCAGTGCCAGGAGCCAGAACAACTGCATCATGTCATCACCGAGGCCAGCTTGCGGCTGCACGACAACCAGCACAGCCCCCAAACAGCGCCCGGCTCGGCCGCCCGTCTCAATCTCAATCCGGACGAGCGGCTCTTCTACGAGTGCTGCAACATCCTCAAGAGCGCGGAGACGCCGCGCCAGCATGCCACCGGCACCTCGGTGATTGTGAGTGCCGGTCGCAAGCAGCCGCCGCCGCCGCCAGCCTCCCCGTCGCCATCGCCATCGCCATCGCCCTCGCCGACACGTTCCCTGCCGCCGCCTGCGTCGCCTTCACCTTCGCCCTCGCGTTCCGCCTCGCTGCCGCCGCCTGCTTCGCCATCACCATCGCCTTCACCACCACCAGTGGCAGCTCATCCTCATCCTCATGCTCAACCTCATCCTCAACCGCCGCCCGCGCCAGTGGCTGCCGTGTGCCATCAGCCGGTAATACAGCAGCTGTTTCGCAATCCGCCCGCCGTGACGCCCACTACAACGCCCACGTAAGTAGAGCCAGGCGAGGATTTTGATCTGTAATCTCTACTGACCTCCACTCTCTCCTCCTCTCCCTTAGCAACCACAACCGACTCTCGCCCAGCTACTCGGCCGTCTCGCAGTTCTCGGCCGCCACCACCACCACGTCCCGCTTCAAGACCAAGGCCGCCATGAAGGGCTACGAGAATGTGAACCTGCAGCTGGACATGCTGGAGCTGGCCAAGGCGGGACGTGGGGTATGCAAGCTCACCGAATTGGCGGACATTGCGCTGGGCAGTGAGAAGCCAGGCGGGGATTTTATGCCTCACCTTCAAACCACACCAGCAGCAGCAGCAGCAGCGGCGGCGGCGGCAACTCCAGTGGCGACGCCTCCACCTGTGCTAGCTGTCCCACCTCCTGTCCTCCAACAGACGCCAACGCGTACGGTCACGCCCACGGGAACGCCCACGCCCATGGCCCTGCCGGAGCATCAGCAGCATCAGCAGCAGCAGCAGCATCAGAGCTCCACCTCCTCGAAGACCATCATGCATGCGTCGATTATCAAGGCAGCGGCTGGGGTGGCCAGTTCAGCCACCCTGCCGCCCGTCTCCGGCAGGATTATCATTCCGGAGCGACCGTTCAAGAACATTGGGCTGGAGGAGAAGGCGCCCATTACGTTCCAGAAGCCCAAGACCTGTGTGAATCTGCTGCAGGAGCAGGACAACAACAGTGTGTCGACGGCCAGCTACTCGGATCGCGATGACTACGATTTTGGGACTTTGAGCTGTGATGGGGATGTGGAACCGGAGCCGGAACCCGAGCCGACGGTCAGAGTGGGTGCAGAGGCGGGACGGGGTGTTGTGCCAGCTGGTAGCGGTGGTAATCGTGCCGTATCCACGTCCAGCTCATCGTCTTCATCCTCCTCGTCGGCGGCGGAACATAGCAGGAGTCCCAATGGCGCCGGCGGCGGTCGTGCAGGCAGCAGGAGCAGCAGCAGCAGCTCGAGTCGGGCCACCGCCAAGACGTTCGAGAACAAATCCCTGATAATGGGACGCATCTTCAAGCATGCCAAGGCATCGGCAGTGGTGGCGGCATCGGCGGCCATGCTGCCGGGTCCCAATGTGGCGGCCAAGGTGAAGGCGCAGCCCAAGAATCAGGCGAATTTGGATCAGATCTTTGATGAGTTGCGGGGAGGAGGAGGAGGAGGAGGAGTGGCAGCTTCCAAGGTGACGGATGTGGAAGCAGCGCCTGGACAGCTTCAGGACAACTGGGGAAGGCCTCACCCCCAACAGCAACAGCAGCAGCAACAGCAGCAGCAGCAGCACCATCATCACCACCATCATCATCATCATCATCCTCACCATCAGGTGGAACCCATGGCTGCGCCGGCGGCTCCAGCAGCACCAGCTGCCATGCCTGCTCCCAGTGCTCTGCCTCCAGGCAGAAAAACCAAGTCAGCAGCTGGAAATGCGGCCAAGAAGGCCAACAAGTCAGCGCCTGCCACACCCACAGCTGCTGCCACAGGTGCTGCCGCCTCTGGCTCCTCCACCCGCAAGCCGCGCAAGGACCTCACCAAGCTGCAGTCGGAGCTGGGCATGAGTCACGAGGAGATCGAGCAGCTGATTGATGAGGGACAGCGCAAGTCCAAGCGCCGCTGCGCCACCAATCGTCCCAAGAAGCTGGTGGAGACCTGGAGCTCCGATGAGTACGAGGAGTTCCTCTCCACCAAGGACATCATAGCGCTGATCGAGCAGAAGGAGCAGCAGGAGCTGCGGCGCAAGCGCAAGACCAGCGAGGCCAACTCACAGCCGGAGGCAGTGGCGCCTTCGCCCGCGGCAGCCAGCAAAAAGGTGCCGCAGATGCCACAGGCGGCGGCACCGGCAAAGCGGAAGAATCGAGGGAATGACAAGAAGCAGCAGCAACAGCAGCCGACGCCACCTGAAGTGGAGCCGCCCAAGCCTCGGGCTAGGCAACGCAATCAGGCAGCTCCTGCGGCGGCGACTCCTGCTCCTCCACCAGAGGCAGTGCTACCTCCTGCTCCACCTCCTCCAGCCAGGGGTAAATCCAAGGCCTTGACCAAAGGGAAAGCAGCAGCAGCAGCGGCGACCAAGGCAAGCAATTCCCGCAGGAAACGCAGCAATGAAAAGCTTAAAGAGCAGCAGGAGGAGCAGGATCAGCAGGAGGAGGAGCAACAGCAACAACCTGCAGATACTGTAGAGATCCCAACAAGAACCCGCAGCTCCAGGCAACAGCCCAAGAGCCGAGCAGAACCCGAACTCCTCCAAGGACACCACCAACCGCCGACGCCACAGGAAATGGAAACCCCTCGAGAGAGAATAAAGCCGCGCAACAGTCATCCAGCACAGCCACTAGCTCCTCCAGCGGCGTCACAGCCTCAGCCCAGAAGCAGCTCGGTGGCCACCAACTCCAACAACAACAACAACAACAGCAGCAGCAACAAGAACCTGAAAACCAAGCGAAGATCACAGACTAACCGCCAGTCGCCGGCGCGAAGAAAGCGTCCAGCGACAGAGAAGCAACTCTATTACTGGAGCAGCTCCAGCGACGATGAGTTTGGACGCATGGAAGCCGAGGCTGGCGAGGCAGGCGCAGGAGATGCTGCCACCAGAACGCCAGGCGCAGGAATGTTGGGAACTGGACGAGATCAGGCGCTGGAACAGCTGGAGGATCTGGAGGAACCCGAGGAGGAGGCGGAGGCCTCACCGTCGCCCGGCAAGCATTTCGAGGAGAATGAGACGTACCAGAAGCACGGCTGGATCGTGGGGGACTCGCACAAGAAGCTGGTGAAGCTGCTGGCCATTGCCAAGGGCAGCAAGAAGGTGGACAATTGCGGTGTCAAGCGGCGCACGCCCAAGCGCAAGTGCTAGGAGTGCGAGAAGCTGGACGGGGAGATGAAAGAGTCGGGAGATGGGGGAGGAGGATGGTCATGTCCTGCTCCTCCACCAGCCGGACAGCAACCAGTCATAGCCATAGACAGCTCGACGGCGGCTTCGTTGGCGCGGGCAGCCAACGACGACGACGACGAGGAGGAGGAGGAGGACGAGGAGGACAACGAGAAGAATCCATTGCCGCCATCGATCACATAATACGTACTGCCATTGTGTCATCATCGTTAAGCGTTAAGGTCAGGAGCCAGGCGGAGGAGGAGGAGCCAACGGAGCAGGCAGCTGGAGCAAGTCCTGTCCTGTCCTGTCCTGTCCTGGCCCCCTTAAACCCTATGCGGAGTATATGCAAAAAAAAATATATTTTTCTTTCTTTTAAACATCTAAGCGTTACATTATTTAGGTTTTTTTTTATTAAGTGTATTTATAATTAATAAACAAAGGAAACAAAAATGCGAAAATGCAAACAATATAAATTTGAGCACAAATTTTGAAAGGTTTTTTCTTAAGGAAATGGGGTTTCTTTTGAGTTATTTAATTTCAAAAGATAATTTCAACATTTGTATATAAATTTGTTAATTTATTTTATTTATTTTTAAAAATGTATTAAACATTTTTTTAATTTATTAATTTATTTTTATTTTTATTTACATCTTTATAATAATCATTTTAACATTTTTATATAAATTTATAAATTTATTTTATTTATTTTTTTTTCAATTTATTAAATTTTTTTTATTAGTTTAAACTTTTTAATTTTTTACATCTTTATAATAATAATGTAAGCATTTTTATATAAATTTATTAATTTATTTATTTTTTAAAATTTATTAAAAATTTTTTAATTCATGAAATTTATTAATTTTTTACATCTTTTTAATAATAATTTAATCATTTTTATATAAATTTATAAATTTATTATTTTATTTATTTTTTTTTTAATTTATTTAAAATGTTTTTTTAATTTATGTAAATTTATTCATTTTTTACATCTTTATAATAATAATTTAAGCATTTTTCTACAAATTTATTATTTTATTAATTTTTTAAAATTTATAAAATTTTTTTTTTTATTTATTAAATTTATTAATTTTTTACATCTTTATAATAATTTAAGCATTTTTAAATAAATTTATTTATTTATTATTTTATTTATATTTTTTTTTTAATTTAAAAATTCTTTAAATTTATTAAATTAATGAATTTTTTACATCTTTATAATAATAATATAAACATTTTTATATAAATTTAAAAATGTATTATTTTATTAATTTTTTTAAATTTATTAAAACTTTTTTTTAATTTATTAAATTTATTAATTTTTTACATCTTAATAATAATTTAAGCATTTTTATATAAATTTATAAATTTATTATTTTATTTTTTTTTTTTAATTTATTAAATTTTTTTTAATATATTAAATTTATTAATTTTTAAAATTTTTATAATTTAAGAATTTTTATATAAATTTATTCATTTATCTTTTTAAATTTATTAAATATTTTTTAATTTATTAAATTTATTAATTTTTTATAAATCCCCTTAAATTAACCCAAAAAAAACTCGCCAAAACCTTTCCTCAATTTAACTTCTTGTTTTTTGTTTTATTTTATATTTTACAACTAACGGTATCTTTACATATATAACATGTAAAAAATAGAATTAAGGAATAGTTAAAAAAAAAGAAAACGTCAAAACACACAATGGGAAGCGGCGGCGGCGGGCAAACAATCTTCAAAGAACAGGCTCAGGAATCGCGGCGAGCTCACATCCAGCTGTAAGTGTGTTGCATATGTTGCATATGTTGCATGTGTGTGTTGCATGATGAGGCAGCTGCTTTGGGCATTGCCAAAGGATAAATGCAAAGCAAAAACCAAAGAGTTCCTTCATCGGAATTAGAATGTTGGCATGGGAGTTCATAACTTGATTGAGTTGAGTTCGGGCTGGAGGCACCGCGGTAAGAGATATTGGTGTCTAGTCTCGCCTCGACTGCTGGCCCTGCGCCGCCGCCGTCCTTCCGCATCATGACTTAAACATTACACTGGCTTCGACTTCCTCTCTGATGGCTTACATCATGCCACCCATGCCGCCCATGCCTCCCATGCCGCCCATACCGCCCATGCCGGGCATGCCAGGAGCACCGTCCTCCTTGGGCAGCTCGGTGACCACGGCCTCGGCGGTGGTCAGCAGCGAGGCAACGCCGGAGGCATCTGTGATGGCAGTGCGCACCACCTTGGTGGGATCAATGATGCCCTTCTCGATCAGATTGCCATATTCGCCCTTCAAGGCATCGTAGCCATAGTCACCGGACTGGGTCTCCACCTTGGCCACCACCATGGCGCCATCAACGCCGGCATTCTTGGCAATGGTCATGCAGGGCATGCGCAGGGCACGACGGACAATCTCCACGCCGAGGTTCTGTAAAAGATTCATTGATTTACATTAATTTAAAGTCCATAAAAGACATTATTTCGATCTTACCTGATCCTCATTCGAAGTCTTAACGGCATCCAGCTTCTCGATGCAGCGCAGCAGGGCGGTGCCACCGCCGGGAACGATTCCCTCCTCGACGGCAGCACGTGTGGCATTGAGGGCATCATGGACGCGATCCTTCTTCTCGTTAACCTCCACCTCGCTGGAGCCGCCGACGCGTAGCAGGGCCACGCCCGAGGCCAGACGGGCCAGGCGCTCCTGCAGCTTCTCCTTCTCGTACTCGGAGGTGGTGTCGGTGATCTGCTCCTTGATCTGATCAACGCGACGCTTCACATCGTCCTTCTTGCCCTTGCCCTTCAGCAGCAAAGTATCATCCTTGGTGATCACAACCTCACCAACCTGACCCAGATCGCTGACCTTGACATCCTCGAGCTTAACGAGATCGGCATCGTCGCCAAAGACAATGCCACCGGAGGCGATGGCCATGTCGGTGAGGGTGCTCTTGCGGTTATCACCGAAACCGGGTGCCTTAACGGCGGCCACCTGCAGGCCAATCTTCAGGCGATTCACCACCAAAGTGCTCAGCGCTTCGCCATCAATGTCCTCGGCAATGATCACAAGCGGCTTGCGCTGTGCATTGGCCAGCTCCAAGGCGGGAATGATGCTCTGCACCGAGGAGATCTTCTTCTCCGAGAGCAGCAGCAGGGCATCCTGGAACTCGACCTTGGCGCCCTTCGACGAGTTGATAAAGTACGGCGAAATGTAGCCGCGATCGAACTTCATGCCCTCGATCACCTCCAGCTCATCGTTGAGGGTCTTGCCGTCCTTGACGGTAATGACGCCATCGCGTCCCACCTTCTTCATGGCCTCGCTGATGAGATTGCCAATGGCCTGGTCGCCGTTGGCCGAAATGGTGGCCACCTGGGCGATCTCCTCGGGTGTCTTCACATTGCGCGACATGGCCTTTAGGTTGTCCTTGACCGTCTCCACGGCGAGCATGACGCCGCGACGAATCTCCACGGGATTGGCACCCTTCGAGATCTTCTCGAAGCCCTCCTTGGCAATGGCACGGGCCAGAACGGTGGCAGTGGTGGTGCCATCGCCGGCCTCCTCATTCGTATTGTTGGCCACATCCTGGACCAGCTTGGCGCCAATGTTCTGGAACTTATCCTTCAGCTCAATGGACTTGGCCACCGTAACGCCATCCTTGGTGATCTTCGGCGAGCCCCACGACTGCTCGATGATCACGTTGCGTCCCTTGGGGCCCATGGTCACGGCCACGGCATCGGCCAGGACATCGACGCCCTGGAGCATCATGGCGCGCACCTCCGGCCCGAACTTGACGTCCTTGGCATAGCCGCGCATGGCCAGCTGGCGGCTGATGGAGGTGCGAGCAAGCGAAACTGGCAAACGGAACATCTGTGGAGGAGACGGAGAAGAAGACAGGAGAATATTAGTGGGTGGGGTGGGTAACATAACACGTGCTCTCTTCTCCCCCTTATAGACCCGCAGGGAGACTCATTTGTGTCTTTATTTACTCGTTAAGTGATAAACCTCGAGTTTCAAGCGGGTCAAAGTACAGTGTGGCCCTTTGGGAGGGGTTTTAATAATATATTTCTATAAATCTATGCGGGAAAGTCAGAAATGTAGACTCTTACGTTCGGCAAGTATCTCAATTTTGTATTATTTTAAAAGAAAATTCGAAAATTTCTTTGAAAATCATGACAAAGACTAAAAGTAGGTAAATAAAGTAACTAAAATCTAACAAAAATAATTAATTTTATTAATTTATAAAGTGAAATATTACAGATGGTTTAATATTACCTTTTCCAATAAGAAAACACAAGGAAAAAGCTTAAAAATTTCTTTAAAATTCAAATTAATGAAATTAAATAGACTTTCATGATATTCTACCAAGGTAACTTGTATTATCTACTTTAATATCTTTGTTATTATTATTTAAAGTTGAGCTGATGAAAATAGGGCAGTATTTTGGGAAATCTTCACATGTTTTTCTAGTGTTGTTGGGTTACGACATCCATTTAAAGAGCTTTTCCGTGCAACTTTTTCCACTTAATTCCCTGCTTGTTTCGTTTGATCAAAAACCCCTTATCTAGGCTTCACTGTACCCGGCCAGGCCCCCCTAACAACAAAATATTACCGAAGCATCGGCTTCCCCCCGCCCCCCCATGGGGGCACACAGCGATAATTCCAGAAGAAACGATTTATGTAACCAGAGTAGTTTTACGGGATCCGAGGGCTGATTACGAAATCTTGAAATTTGGGTGCAGGAGGAGGTAGGGAGAGGCGAAGGAGGATCGGATCGCAACCAGAGCACATGCAATGGCCGAAGACAAATGTGAAATGTGCCGGCAAACGGTACAAAGAGAGAGAGCGAAGAAAAACATGTGCGCTGTGTGGCAGAACTTTCTTTGCAACTTTCTGGCTGCTTTTTGTATGAAAATTGATAGAAACACCGTTAATACGGTTAGAAATGCACTCACTTGAATGTACTTGCGACTAATCAATAGATAGAACCTTCTGGAAACACGACTTTTTACCGGCAGATTCCCCACACGTACGCTTATATAACTTGCACACACACACTGGCACACAGCTTTCAGGTGCAGGTTGCGCGCACACAGAGACACACTTAACAAGCCAGAAGAGAAGATAAATATGTACAACTTACTTTGAATATATCTGGCGCTGCTAAGTTCTGACAGAACAGGAATGAATGCTCCGATTCTATTTGATGTAAAACAACCAAGTCACTTCACTTGCCCACAGGCGGTCCGGATTTCCTCTTTGAAAGTGTGAACTAAAGATGGGCCCACATCGATGACCCTAACGATGGTTAGGCTCTGGCAGGGCCTATCGATTGTTTTTAGAGCCTATTGCAATATCTGGGCAAAAGCACGACGATGAAGTATTTATTTTACCAGACGAGTTGATTCGAACCTAAAGTAAGTTATATATGCAATTATTGAATACATTAATGGTTTTTAAACAACCAAATAGGAAATATTAAAATGTAATTAATTTATATAAATTAATTCACTGGCTGCATGATAGCTTTTCGTGCACTATCGCGTTATAGATATATATTTTCGATACTAAATATGGCGGCACTATCGATTCTTCAAAGCATTCCATTTTGATCGTGCCAATACATCGATAATAATAACGGCCGATTTTAAAGTTTATTTTTTTAAATTTTGAGTTTTATGTTTTTATAAACTGCAGCCTATTTTCAATGCCTGCTGTTATTATTCCCACCGAGTCCATGTAGTCCATCAGGGCGTCCAAGTCCAAGGGACCCGTCCTGTGGAAAGGAAAGAAAGCTTCGTCCAGAGAAGAATCAAACTATAGATGGCATGCTTACTCGAGATCCTCGGCATTTTCACTGATCAAACTGAAACCGTCCATGCCCCTGGCCAGGTAGTCCATCACCACCACTCGGTAAACTTCCTCGGGCTCAATGGGAATGTATTTCGGCACCTGGCAACGGGTGCATCGCACCCGGGCGCTGATGACGCGTTGACCACTGGCGGCACTGAGATCGAAGACGACGCGAAGTCCGGAGACCTGCATCAAGCGTGTAGACTTGGGCGACGCTGAGCTGGCATTCATGGACGCCACACCGTCCTCCAGGAGCTCCAGAATGATTTGTCCCCGAAGGTTCAAGGCGACCAATCGATTCTCCCAGGGACACATGGCCACCAGCTGCTTGTAGGTGATGTCTAGAAGATTTAATAACCACCCTCTTAAAGCAATTACTCTTATTAAATGGAAGTTCAACTCACTGCCAGCGGGAATGGGCACCCGGAAATGTCCTGGCGCTGTAAGGGCAATGGAAACGTCACTCCAGCTGTCGACCTCGGCTGGAGACGCATCCTTGACATACTATTAAGGTGTTAGTTAATGGACGGATGACTCCTGGCCTGGCACTCACCGCATGCACCATGGCGTCGGTGTAAAAGTTTCCCAGGTTGCACTCTCCCCGACTGCACTCGGTCTTCTGCAGGAAGACACGGCTCTGGCCCACAATCCGATTGGAAATGGGCCACAGCTCGGCCTGCCAGGGCGCCATAGCCTCCAGAACAATGTCATCTAGAAAGGGAGGCGTTTAAGTATCAAGAATAACTCCCGCATGATAATTCTTAGTGTTTGAAGCTTCCCAAAATAAAAAACTTGTATAACTTTTACAGGAAATTGTTGTTTACTTGGACAAATGATACATAAATAGTTTACTTCATGATCAGTTAAGCACGGTGATACGTCCCTCGAGACCCTGGTAGATGGGTTCAAAGTGATTGCTGTACGAGATCAAGGCATCCAGATCGGTGACGCCCCACCTGCAACACGAGGGAAGAAGCTTGTGAATATCAGTTCCTAACGAGGGGAGCATAAATACGATACGCACTGGAGGTCTGTTCCCTCGGCCAGCATGGTGTAACCATCGCCGCCCGCCTGCAGGAAGTTGGGCGATGTGAGCCGATAGAGTTTGTCCATTACCAGCGGCTCGTACTGCGGCACCTGGCAATCGGCACAGCGCACCGCCACGGAAATAACCCGAGATCCAATGGGCTTCGTGTAGTCATACTTCACCCGTATGCCCGAGAATTGCAGATTGATGTAGGAGCCCTTCACACCGTTCTCCAGATCCACCTTGCTCACGGCAAACTCCATGGCCTCCACCAGCTTGCTGCCCGGCAAATTGTAGGCCACCAAAGTGTTTTCAAACGGCGACATGCTGACTATGTGGGCGTAGGTGAGATCTGCGATTGAAGACAATAATCCAATTGAGTAAAGAAGAGCCTATCCTGGGCGGGATCGTTTACTCACTGCCCCGGTTGAGCGGCACGCGGAGTCCACCGATGTTCATGAGTCCCGCGGACACATTTGTCCAGGCCTTCTGCTCATATGGCGCCATTCCCACAAACTGCAAGCAACTCAGGATGTTGGTGTTAATATCCTTGAAGCCCTGCTCCAAAAACTCACCGAGTGCACCATGGCATCGCAGAAGAAGTTGCCCAGATTGCATTCTCCGGCAGCACAGTCGTCCTTGGTGAGATCCACCTTAGTGTGACCAATGACCACCTTGCCCGTCTCGTCAATCACTTCTTTCCAGGGCAGCATGGCCTCCAGGATCTCCACATCTGAGGAGCACAATATGCACAAAAGTCACTCAACAAAAATTATCACAGAATCGGGTAAAGATTAGATTTTATAGAATTGATGATACACGTAAAACACAACGATAAAGGAGGACTAAATAACAAGGAGTATTATCCAGGACACACAAAAAATACACACACACTTAACCGGCCAGAAAAATAAGTTGAAAAATATAACAAACACACATTTTACACAGAAAATCGTGAAAGTAAAGCTTAAGAAAGCTAAGAACAATTATTTAAGATATTAAGCCAACAATTTACACAGAAAAACACGGAAGTTAAGCTTTAGAAAGCTAAAAAAAATTATTTAAGGTATTAAACCAACGTATTTTCTTTTCATTAATTCTTATTATACAATATTTTACCCAAATATTAATGTACTTAAATAAATTAATAACAATTCCACAGATTCCCCTGCACTCACCTTCAGGCACTGATTGATCCATGTACAGGGGATTTCCCTCAAAGTCCAGCACATCGCCATTGTCATCAAAGTAGACAATCAGATTGCCCACGTAGCGGGCATAGGCCGAGGCCTGGACAATGAGGACACGATGGCCAGAGCTGTGAACCACCTCGGTGGGATATGGACCGGCGGGAGTGCTACCACTTGGCGGCGTTCCAGTGTACAGCAGCGTGTGCGAATGGGAGCCCACAATGACATCGATCCAGTCGCCGGCATTGGCTGCAATCTCCTTGTCCACATCGTAGCCGCAGTGCGAGATCACAATGATGATGTTGGCGCCCTGGGCCTTGAGCAGCTGTGCCTCCTCGCGGATGGTGTCGCTCTCGTTCCGGAAAATCAACTTGCCAGTGTTGGCCAGATCCTGGAAAGAAAATAAATGCTTTTTGGGGACCAAACTTTCAATTCCCACTCCCACTCACATAGGTCGTCTCCAGGATAACACCAATCAAACCAATCTTGCGACCACTTCGCTCAATGATCTTTGACTTGTTGTACTTGCCCTCCATGGTCGGCTCGTGGGCGCAGTCCATGTTGGCCACCAGCATGCTGGTGTTTACAGTCTCCAGGAAAGGCACGACGCCCTCAACACCATGATCGAACTCGTGATTGCCCAGAGTCTGTAAAGGATTTTTATAGCTGATAAAGGAATCACGAAAGGAAGACCAAGACTCACCATGGCATCGGCGGGCAGGAGATTGAGCAGCTGCTGGGTGACATTCCAGCGACCAATGTTGTACCACAGAGTGCCCTGGAAGCTATCGCCTGCATTGATATAGATAGGATTCAGCTCCGCCTGCTCCTGCAGCAGCCGCCGGACGGTGGTGACAGTGCGCGAATAGCCGCCAATGCAGGTCTCGCCCTCGTCACAGGTGCCGCCGCTGGTGTCCGTGGCCTCGAACCTGGTCAGAAATCGAAGCGGGGATTAACTCTGGAGTGGAGTGGGTGGCCGCGTGGACGAGTCACCGCGAAGGTATCGTTATCGGGATCGAAATCAGTACGTGATAGGCCATACTTTACGACCCCCCCCCCCCCCCCCAAAAAAAAAACAACANCCCCCCCCCCCCCCCATATATAAAAAGCGTTCCAATCTGATTACTTACCTGGCGTGCAGGTCGTTAATATGGATTATGGCCACGGGAAAGCCCTCCTTGTCAGCAGCCTCCACGGGCCCCATTGTCGTGGCAAAGATAAGCATAGCCACCAGAGGATATAACATCTTCATTTTCATTGACCAGGATGCGCGTGCCATGGCGAAAAAGGACTCTAGTCACCGTCAAGTAAAGCTATCAAAGTCAAGTGCAGACCAAACCGAACCGATGGCCGTCGATAAGGCAACTGAATGGTCAAAATCGCCACCACTTCGTGGCCTGCAAAAGCTGAATGGGCTTGGGATCTGGACAACCCAACTTCTCCCGTGACATTCCTGCGCTGATAAGCACCAGGTGAGTGCCTTTCGATCCGGAAAGAGCGAGAAATGTTCGGAATATATGTAAATTTATATTTTTTTAATTTGTTTTTATCTATTTTTACTTTTTTAGGTTCTTGGTCTTAGTTTTGGAAATATTTTCAAGTTTTTATATTTTAAATAATTATATAACTATTACTAGTTATTAATTGTTTACAGTGCAGGCTTCTCTCTTGCTCGGGTTCTCTTTAGTTATTAATTAGGTTTCTGGTTATTGATTTGCACTTTAGTTTAAAATTATTCAGCAAACAAAGCGGACATATGCAGGCGCATTTTAAATTACAAAATATATTCTATAAGTTCGAATTTGTCTAACTTTTTATTTGAAAACATAATTTAATTAGTGGAGCTAAGAGAAAACTTTACTAGAGGACAAACTTCTAGGGATTTCTTCCCAAAATAATTACTTTTTCCTAACATAAACTAAATGTATGAATAACATTAAAAATCCTTGTAAATATTTGTATAAAATGTAACATTTTAAGCCTTATAAATCCCCTAAAAAGAGCTTCAGTTGTGCTCTGTAAATATTGTTTACAGTGTAGCCTTAGGGCACTTAATGATATGCACTCATTAATCGATCGCCGATAAGCCATGTTTGGATGAAAGATACGGGGAAACGGATACGGAGGCGCCACTCCAGTAATATTCACTTGGAACAACACATGTGTTACATATTCCCCACTTGATGTTGAAGTGGCAACAACCTGCTGCCCCATCCATGTTTATAACGCGCAAAATATATGAGCGTGGGAGCGTTAACAGGCAGCTGATAGCTCCGCCATATTCCAGGCATTCCAATTTGGTTTATAGCCCACAGAGAGCCACCGATATCTGTACTATCTGTATCTCTGAATTGGCTGTCGTCGTTGGCTAAAGATAATACCAATCATTATCGCGCCCCATCGAGATTTCAAATCCTACTTCGGATCGGATCGCCCAAGGTTAATAAATAAATCGTTCTTGCTTTACTTATAAATAAGACACAAGAAAAAGGGTTCTGTCTTTTTGGCTTACTCATCGTGATCCCAATCAATGCGCAAGCAAGAGGCTTATCTGAGAAACCACGTATCTTTAGCTTAATGGGAGTTAAGATATAGGTTTATATATACCTGATAATTCTAATCAATAATAAGCCAAAGAAACACTTGAGATTTTACATTGATTTACAAGGATTTAGAAAGATTTAGAAAATAATAAAGATTAAAGAGGGTCTAAAGGTAGCCAAGAATCTCTATATACCTTCTGCATGCCTCCGATTTCAGGGTATATATATTGCTACGCAATAAGTAACTGCAAATAATACGAAACAAAGGCATGTTATTGATTATTTTAAAAGATATCGTATCGTATCTGCTATAAGAAGCTTTATAGAAAAGCTGTTTTTAATCACTTAAAAGATACCTTTATAAAAGGTTATATACTCCCCATTCATACCCATATATATGACCATTATCCCTTTAGATTATTCTACACATCTTTCTCTCTGTATAAAATACGTACAATGATTTATTTTGATTCTCATTGACAATAGATTTAGAGCTCTTCGTGGATTACTCGTAGAGGTATAAAGCACATTATGCATGTAAGTATGTATGGTTTGTCTGTATATATATATATACTATATAGATGTCAGCGCAAATATGTATATATATTATATATATAGAATGTATGTGTATATGTATATAATATAGATTGTATATAAATATAATGTATTTGTAATATATATGTCTGTGTGTATATATAAGTATCATGTTTCTGTTAAGTTAATTGCTTAGCGTAAAGCACAGAGAATTTTGATATGAGAATGACTGTGAAACATTCCTGCATGCATGAGGCCTCTCCAACTGCAGTTCTTACTCCTGATCCTCCTCCTGCTCCTGCTCCTGCTCCACCTTTCACTCCAACTTCAACGCAAAGGCAACAATGAAAGAACTACGAAAACATAAAAATCATCGAAACACAAGTGACTAGAAATGTGGTTTAACTCCTCTCCCTGATTTGATTGAGCATGATTTCGGCGTAGACAGCGCCCTCATCCTAGTGAAAGACATCCATGAAGGGGAAGTAAGCCTGCTCCGGCTCCAGGAGGTCCACCAGAAAGCAAACTGTGCCGGCCACACCCTCGTACAGACTGTGCGGACGATCGGGGGTGCGGGCGCGTTGCTTGAACTCCGCATCGGTCAGCAGCTCCATGAACTTGTGCGCCCGGTATATGTACTTCACCTCGTTGGTCAGCCGGAAGAGCAGCAGGAACACGTAGCCGCTGCCTGCAACGCCGTGACAAATGCCCGGTCCCTTGCGCAGGAAACCCTTCTTCCACACGAGATCGGCCGAGCGACGCAGCGACTCCAAGTACTTCTCCTCCTTGAAAATCAAATAGGCCTTGGCCATTAAGTACACAGCACCGGGAGCACCGTGACACCAGTGCACCAGCCGCTTCTCACGGCCCGACCGCAGATCCTCCAGGGCCACGGGAAAATTACCCTCGTTGTCCTGCAGTTCGAGGAAGAAGTCAATCGAGCGCTTTATGTCGCGCAGCTCGGCGGCGGGCGCCGAAATGGGAACGGTGCGGAACCATGGGCTGTCCAGCAGCATGTGCAGGATGGAGCACAGGCCGTGGGCGGCGCCCAGATACTCGGTGCCATGGTACTGGTACATCAGCGGCAGCGGCGAGTGATTCAACTTGCTGTACTCCCGGCCACTGGTCACTATTAGCTGGCAAATGGAGATCAGGTCATCGTCGGTGATCTTCTTCTCGGGCAGCACATCGTTCAGCCAATAGCAGCCGGATAGGTAGCCGGCGCGACCGACCAGCACCTCGTCGCAGCCGTATTTGGTGTGCATGAACTCCTTGCTGGACGGTATGCCCGACTTGAAGTCGGCCAGATCGTTGGACAGCTCCTCGGTGTCCTTCAGCGCCTGTGAGATGGCCGCGGAGACGGCATAGATGCCGGCATTGCCGCACAGAAAGGAGTAGCGCTCCGAGGAGCGCTTCTTGTACCGCTTGGCATTTGCTTTGGCGTTCCGGATGAAGGCGGAGGCATGTTCCAGTGCCGGATAAAGATCCCGTGTCTGCTCGCAGCTGGCCAGCTTCCAGAACATGAAGGCGATGCCGGCATTTCCCACATACAGATCGCCGCGTTGATCGTCGTCGTTATTGGGATGACAGTGTTCCAGTATGGCGTCCACATAGGTGCAGATCAGGTTCTTAATGTGCTCCTCATCGCTGGCGAACGGTGTGTTCTCGCCGCCGGCGAAGTCGGCAAAGGGATTCTTCAAATAGCGACGCTCCATGTCGCTCTCTTCGATAGGATCTGTCAGCTCCTCCACTGACGATGTTGTCGTGGTCAACCGCTCGACTTTCTCTTCTGCTGGTGCTAGACTCGCAACGGCAGTTGCTGGAGAAGAAAAAAAGAAGAGATGCCGGGAATCAAGAAATCGATTTGCCGGCTTTAAGGGCGCGGCCGGGCGTCTGGCCTCCTCCACCTCCTGCCTGCCTTGCATACACTCACCTGTCTCAGGTGCGAAGGGCGGCTTGCTGGCCTTCGATGAGTATCTCCTGGCGATGTGGCGAGCCTGCGGAAATTACGGATTTATTGCTAAACGTATTTCACAATATTTTTAAACACAAAAATTTACTAGTTGTTGTTGACAGTTAGCGGCGGGAGTGTCGAGTGAATGTAAAGTTGTAGGCGTTGGGATTGCTTTGGCAGCGTTGTAACACCTTGTGCACAGCCACCTGGATGCAGCAGCCGCAAGAGATCTGATCTGGGTTTTTGGTCAAGCTGAAAAACTACGAAAATTCCAATTGGACTCAGCGAAAGTGTCCTGGACTTAATGTTGCTTGAAGCTCAGTGTGACCGCGCCGATAACGATAAAAGTGAAACTGGTATTACCATTAAAATACTAACAAATTTTTAAATTAATTTAAAAATATTATTTACGATTATGTAATGTATTTTAAATCTGTAAATTATGTCTAAAAATTTAATGTTTTTTAAAAGGATTTGGAATTTAAGAAATACGGCTTATACTGTGGCAACAGTATTTTGTAAAATACCAAAATTTCTTGGCAGCTATCGATAATCGATGAAATAGCCAGGACTTATCCCTAAACTTGCGAGTTTTGGCGCGGCGCCATATATCCTATTTTTTACAGATGTAATACTAAAAAACTTGATTTAATCAGCCTTATTACCCAAAATATTCCTTCTGATAAATAAATACAACAAATTATACATGCTAAGCTCAAAGTGCTTTATTTATAACAAGTTTTTAAATATTTCTAATATATCATAACATCACATGTCCTTGTTCACGCTTCACCGACGCTGGCCGCCACCACTCAGGATGGAGACGATACGGATGAATATGTTCAACACATCCATGTAGATGGACATTGAACTGCAAGCAAGAATTAAGCAAGAAATTAAAGGGGGTTCCAATCTCTCAGGAGGAGCAACTCACGCATTAATAGGATCGAAGGGAGCATAGCCGTCCTGCGGGTAGACCTCTGCCTTGCGCACCATCCTCTGGGTGTCGTACAGCAAGAAGCCACTGAACAGGACTAGGCCGCCGTACAAAGACATGGAAGCCAGACCTGCAGGATAAGGTGTAAGGTAAAGAAGGTGTCTAGAATCTCATATTTAATAAAGAAATTCATCACTTACCAGCACCCAGCATCGTGGTGGGCGGCAGCCACATGGAGGCCAGCGAGGAGGCAAAGACCACACCCAGGCCGATGGCCAGAGGGCCACCCATGTACAGGAACTTGTCGCTGGGGGCACACGCGGCGATAGTGGACAGGCCACCGACAATGCCGCCCGTATAGAGGGCAGCGCGTGTCAGGATCGGACCGCCAACGAAGCACATGGGCGCAAGCACGGCACCCAGAATGGCGCAATGCACAGCCCAGGCCAGGTGCTTGGGGCCCAAACCGGGTTGGTACTCAATGGAGCGGGCCACGGCACCGCTGCCAATGACAAGCGCCAGTGAAGCGATTGTGGCCTGTCCGTGGGGAGTGTAATGAACGTTTAGTTATGTTATTTTGTGTGTTTTTTGGCTGGAATATCGTCAAGTTTGAAGCTTCTTCTCTTGCTTTTTCAACTCACCAATATACCGCCACGCGAGGCCAGCTGCAGGAGACGATTAGAACGGAAAACGGCAGCTGCCGAGGCAGCGGTTACGATACAAGAGCTTCCGAAGAAGGCATAGGTACTCTGGATGCGATCCCTTACATACTGGGGCCACATGCTGCGGGCAGAAGATAGATATTACATAAATACAATGCTAGCTGCACATGGTCATGGTCCCACTTACATGGCGTTGTCGGCAATGCTGGTCTGCTTGCCCAATCCCACGCCGTAGTAGCACAGAGCACCCAATCCCACGGCGGCTGCTCCGGCAGCGGCGCCCTTGCCCATGGAGTAGGCTGGAATATACAAGATGTACACCCAAATGATTACACAACGGAGGCTAGCAAGGGCACATGTATAACCTTACCATTGGCACCGGGCGGACCCATTAGCTTCTCCTTCAGGGACGGAGCACGCAGCTCCTGCGCCTGCTGCTGCTGCACGGGAGCACGGCTGCGGACCGGGCCGCGGGCATAGGACCGGACGAGGCCAAGGCTTGGCTTGGCCTTCAGCAGCTGCGAGGATTGGGCCAGGAGGCTGACACTGCCGGCCGGACGGGCGGCGGAGAGAGCAAGGCGAAGCAACATTGTGTTGTTGTGGTGAAATTCGCGGACTGCAACGGACTACCTGCTTCGCGTGAGTTTTGTATGCGCTTATTCGGATTTCGCTGTGGAGTAGTTACGATTCGTTTGCGGCTGCTGTTTAGAGCAATTTGCGTTGTTTGTTTGGTTTGGAAAAAACAAAATTTCGTTTCGTAGCAAGTTCTAGCAATTTGTGTCTAGAGATGTCAATTGGGCGATATCACACTGGAGCATCTATCGATGAGCTTACTATGTATCGATATTAAGGTATCGGTAGACTGGCGCTGACTTTGAATACAAATTCATACCGCTTTTATTTTAAATTAATTTAATTAATAGTAAGGCCCAAAGTATTAAGAAAATAACAACTGGATTTGCTTTTTTCAAGCTTCCATTTATTCCCATAATAATTACACATTACAGCTGCTTGCTACAAACTAAACTAAGCGTAAGAAGGTTTCTGCCTCCTGTCCTTTCACACCTGATACTTGCGCACGGGTGCCTGGGGAAACTCCGCCGCGGCATGCCCCCGAAGCGGCCGTTGGGTAATCGTAAGCACCTCGGTCAGGTGGGTATTCAGCAGGGTGCCGAACTGGCTGTAGGTGTTGGTCTGCTCCAGCGTACCGCCGGCATGCGTCTCGTAGGTCTTGCACTCGTACAGCGGACAGCAGCGGGGATAGGGCAGACCCGTTTCCGTGGGCGGAACTGGCTTGCAGTCGCCCTTCTTGAGTTTTGGCACTTGGCAGCTGGTAAAGAGGAATTAATTTAGAAGGATTTCCATGGAGGATATTAATGGATGATTTCCATGGAGGATTTCCCAAGTAATGCAAGACTCACCTGTCCTCCCAGAGCTGCAGTGTTCCCAGACACTGGACCCGGACGCACTGGCCCGGTCGCGTGAACACCTCGCCCACATACAAACTGTGTCCAGTTAGGGTATCCATGCAGAATTGCGGATTGTACAAATAATCCGTAGCTGTTGGGACATACAAGAAAGTAAGGTAAATTAAATAATAAGAGATTTATCGAAATTCCTAAAAAAAGAAACATATTTCACTTTGAACTCCTTATTTTTGGTCATGAATTTTTCAAAAATAATGTTTTATTAAATTCTTATTTATTTAACTAACAAATTGTGTTAATCAGGGCTATTACAATTATTATTATAACAAGAGAATAAAACCCATCTATACTCTGTTTTTCATTTAAATCACAGAAACATTTATTTAAAATATTGAAAAATCCATTCTAGCATGGATTATGTCCTGAATTATTTTCACTATTTTATAGAAACCTCTTTAGATTTAATTTCTTCCTTAAAAGGCTTTTATTTTAATCTTTTCACTTGTATATATCTTTGAGGTTCATCTTGAAAACAAAGCAATTTAATTTTTAAATTTTAAATTCAGTTTTATCTCTGATCTATCAATATCCTGGCGAAACCCATACTATCCTTACAGCGATAGGGCAGCGATGCGGCTTGGCTTCCTCCGATGAGGGTTACTGATATCAGCAGGACAATATACTTCAGCTCAATCATCTTTCTGGGATATAGCGAGAGATCGGCGGAAAAGAATGGCCCGACGTTTGCAAAGTTTAGCGCACAACTGAGGTCCGCGGTCAATCTTTTTTCATTTCTATATTAAAAAAAAAAATTAAAAAAAAAAAAAAACGAAGTGCCAGAGAAGTGTCTGAGTGTGTGAGTTCGGGAATCATTTGCGCGCTTTCTCTACAAATAAAATTAACAATGTTTATGCGTGTGTACAGGCCCAGTAACAGTGCGTTTCATAAGTAAATAAAGTACAGAAATTACCCGGTATTTTTAAAAATTAAAATAAATCAAATTACAAGAAAATTACAAGCTAATTTGTAAGAAGAAACTAAACAAAATGGATAAAAAAATGTATAAACATTAATATTAATTTTAAAGATTAAATATTCAGTTTCCTTAGCTTTGTAAATTTTTTTTTTAATTTCTACTTAAATATTTGACTGGACTTATTGCCTTGTTCCGCACTGTAAGATGCCTTGCTTATCGCCTGGCGGCAAGAACAACAACATTGATTCAGCGCAATATGCAAAAAAGAAATAAAATATCGGTCCGTCGGTGGTGTGAGTGTGCGTGTCCGTCTGACCTGTAGTCTATCAGCTCGTATATTCCCACTGTGTACAGTCATGGTCAGGTTAATATATACCTTCAAATCTTTACTTAAAAAATCCTTAATTAAGATCTTATATTTGACTTAAAATAAAAATCCCCAAAGGATTTATAAATAAATACGAAAAATTTAATATTTTCATAAATATTCCCTTCATTGTGACCTCTGCTGTTGATTTGTATCTACGTGTTTGGCTCTTTGAAGTTCATTTTTAAAGAATTTGTTTATGTTTTGATTACGTTCGCAATACGCCAGGATGGAAGGTCTATGGCTCCCGACTCTCAGAGCTCCCAGCGATCGGTTCATCATCAGCCACAAGCCACAAAAGCATCCATTGCCATTATCACCATTAACCGGACAGTGGGGCACTGGGGCAGCTATGACTCACCTGTGTGTCTGTTTCATGAACAAAATATACACAAATTTTGCACTTGGGAATTTCTTACGAAATTATTTTCCACTAGTAATCTTTGGGAGTCTTTAGGGAGCAGAAGAGGTCAAGATTTACAATTCTATATAATTTCAAGGGTTTTAAAAAAGAAATGTAGAGTCAGAGAATTTTATTTAAATTATTTATAGCTTAAGAAATAATATAAAAAAATTTACTAGTTACTAGTTACTAGAAAAGCCTTAAATGATAAACCTAGAAGAAACCCTTTATGATCCTCCTAGAAATACATAAAACTCTTTATTAATTAAGAAAGAAACTTTAATATTTTCTAAACCCCACCTTTTCCGGGGATTTCCCCTTCTTGAAATCTAATCCGGAATCAGACTTACACGTGAAGGCGGCCTGTGTAATAACCCTTAACCCCAAATCGTTATAAATTCATTCAGATTTGCCGGCTAACTGCGATAAGCTCATCGTCATGTGTGTGTCAGTCGGTGCCTAATCAATTCTAGAAATTCTTCAAAAGATTCCTAAACGAACCTGATGATGATGACCGCATTGACCCCGCCCTGTGTCTGCACGAGTGCAGCTCTTGAAACGCTGCGGGGACACAGTTTCCGGCGGGCAAGTCCGTAGCCGGAAGCGGAAACTGTCACACGAAAGCCTTTTACCTGCGCCACGTCTCTTTGGATTAGGGCCGCCAGTGTGTGAGTCATCATCAACTTGGGCGAAAAGCTTCAAGTCTAGCCGGGAAATGGCTTGCCTACTTTTCTCTGTCTCGGCAAGCACTCTCTGACTTTAATCTTGGCAAATATTGCATATTTTTTAGCTCACCAAGTATTATTAGTAAATGTATATCAAAATAAATATATGTAATTTTTATTAAATACGTAAACAAGAATTAGAAATATTAATTGATGTAATATTAATAATTAATACAATTTTTAATCATAAAGAAAACTTTTTTTTTGGCTCACCTAAAATATATTAATTCTTTAAAGGGTTTTTTAGTTTTTAAAAGGTACCTAGGAGTTTTTAAACTCTTTTTCTAGCTTTCATAAGAAAGCCACATTTATTCAATTCAAACAATTCTTTTAGACATTTTGTATAACGCTTCTTCCTGATTGAATTTAATTATTTCCCAGCTTCTACGGCAACATGTGATCAATTAGCTTCAATAATAAATTTGTTGGTAATGTTAAAGCTTAGTTCTCATAGTGATTCAGCTATTATTTTTTGTACAGAAGAATATATTAATAAAAGTGGTCAACACACTTGATTTGCCCTATTCCGCCAGCATTATTAAAAATTTTTCCTTTAATCAGATTATATTTTAGGCAACAAATAATGTATTTAATTATTTACACAAAGCCAGGTTAAAATTTGAAAAAAAAAAAATGTTATTAATAATTTTTAAATATTTTAATACTCATTAAATGTATTTTTTAATGAACGAATTGAAATCAACTTGAATATTCCAGATTTTTCATAAATATTATGCCCTTAAGGAGAAATATTTCCATTTCTTAAATTTATATTTATTCATAAATGATAATGATAATTTTTTGACAAAAAACAAATTTTCAAAAATCCATAACTTTGTCAAAAAATTATTAAATTCAATTTGAAAAGCTGTTTTATGCTAGTTTTTTATCGGTTTAAAAATTTGCATACTGGATTTAAAATTTAAAAAAATTAATTTTTTTTTTCAATTTTAATCAATTTTAACGATGTAACCTCTTATAAAATTTCAAAAATTTTGAAAAAAAATTTTTCCCGGGAAAAATGTCTAGATCGACTCGGCTGTTTACGCTGATCAAGAATATATATGATTTATAGGGTCGGAGATGCCTCCTTCACTGCGTTTTTAACGTCAGACTGATATCAAAAGCAAATATCGATCTTAAATCGATTAATTGTTTTTTTCTGTCTTGTGTCTTAAAAAAGAAGTAAAATAAATAAAATTAATTTTTTCTAGAAACTGATAAACAGATATATAGTACCTAAGCTTCCAAAATATTTACTTTTCACAAGAAAAACAAAAAAAAAACGGATTTTTATATATTACTTACATTATCTTATCTAAAAAAATTTTTAAAAATATATATACTGCAAATAAAAACTCTCAAAACAATAAGAAATATTTACTATATTTTAAATATTTATTATTCACTTATTATGAGCGAGCACTATTATCTTTATCATCATCTTTATGATAGTTAATCACATATACTTTTTAAATTTCCAATTCTTAAAGGGTATTCACCAATCGAGCATGTGCAAGTTCAGAGGGTTACAGAGTTGAAAGTTGACCTGTTGAACTGGATAACTGTATGCAGTTCTTATTTTTTTATTAATTTCTTTTTTGGGGGTTGCCCTTGCCCGTGACGTGATCGTCTCGGTGAAGCTTGATGGGATTCCGAAACCAAACGACTTGACTTGACGATGCTCGGTGGTCGGTGATCGGTGATCGGTGCTCGGTGCTCGGCTATCGTCTCGTTTCTCCAACTGGGGGTTGGACTTGGACTTGGGTTTCGGTTTCGGCTTCGGTTTGGGGCTTGGTCAGAAGCCCGCCGCTCGCCGGCAAATCAGTTCTGCTCCGATCGCGCCACTGCGCAGTACGTATACGTAACGCGTGAGAATTCCGCTCGAAAAAATTCAGATATCAGCGACATTTCGCCGAGTGAGTTGCGCTCTTTTTTGCCCCTTACACTGAAAGAAGGAGAAAAATTAATTGAGGAATAAAAATATGCTGAAAAATTATAGCAACAAAAAGTTGTAAAAGAAGAAAGCTGTAAAAATAAATAGAAAGGAAGTGTTTTTTTTAGAAAATAGAGCTCAAAGTTGTAATATATAATTTCCTTTATTTTTTTTCTGTGTAAAATTTATAACCAAACATTTAAGCTTATGCTAAATACATGGAATAATTTATTAAAAAAATATTTTCTATATAAATTTCTCTTGCAAACTCTTGGTGTTTGTTTTCAAAAAAAAAAACAAGTTATACCGAAATGACTGCCATTTTTTTTCCAGTGAAGTGTGGTGAAGTAGTAGCTGTTAAGTCGCAGCAACAACTGCAACAATAAAATGCAATTAAGCTGCTCAAATCAACAATAAATTGAATTAAACCGCGTCAACTGCGCTTAACAACTTCAACAACACAGCGTCGAGCGATACATGTGGGTGCGACTTCGTTCCCTCTTTAACTACCAAAAAATAAATAATAAATAATAAATAATAAATAATAAATAATAATAACAAAACATCGACCCTTTCGTCCAGTAATTAATGCAAAACCCTGGCCGGCATTTGCATAAAGTTTCTCGGAATAACTTTGATGCAATTAATCCGCTGTGATCTACCATGTTTCCACTAGTTTATTCAATTTTATTTTCAATTTATTTTCGCTCGTCGGGCGGTTTAATTAACATTTTCTGTTCTGCCACGCCAACCCGCTTGTTGTTCCTGGCAAATATGAAATTAAAGTGCAATTAACTATGGTTTTTTATCGTTGTTATATTTTTTTTTGTTTTTGTTTGTTGTTTTTTCGGGACTTGCGGCTGAAAGGGATTTCCGTTTGAAAGCGACTCCGCGCTTTGGTTTGCATCTTAATGAGGATAAATTTGTTATGTGGCTAGGATTTGTGTTTGTTGTTATTATTCTTTGTCAAATAGGGGCGTAAGGGGCGTGACTTATTGGCCAGTTATTAAGGACGTGTTAATTGAAAGCAGCTAAGGGTCCTGGGCCTCTTCTTTGATTTATTTGGGTGCTTTTCTTTAAGATTTAAGTTCCAAGTTTCTTTTTAAGTAAACAAAAACTTCTCTTAGTGTAAATTTTATTATTCCTAAATATATACAAATCCCAGTTTACGATGCTATGCCGCATTGTTTACAAGGTTTTATATATCATTTTCGTTGAGGGCTCTCTCCGTTCAGCTTTTTAAATTGATAATAATAGGTTTTTAATTCTCAAGAACAGGTTCCATTTTGCTTTGAATTATTGATTAAAATTTAATATAAAATATAATATATATTAAGCAATTAATTAATGGGTGAAATTTTAAACAATAATTGAAATTTAAACACAACCAAGGGAGTTATTAAAAAATTAATTATTTTCTAAACCTCTGCAACATTTCTATGTTGCTAGCGTTGGCTCAACATGTGTCCCGTAATGTTTTTGCAGCAACATGTTCTTAGCCACATTTTTCGAGCTGCTAAATTAAAGTTTTTAAAGTTTTTCACCATAAATTTAAATTAGAAAAATGTAAGTACTTGTCCCATTTGTTTTTGTTTAAGTTCTGAAATAAATAAAAAGCAAAAAAGGCTGACTTGTTTAGCAGTTCAAAGTGTTTTTTTGAAATAAAATCAATATGTTAATTAGCTAATGCAGCTTACATTGGTTTTTTGACTTCTGAATTTCGCCTGTCTCGCTCTTTCACTTTTTATTTGTTCTTCTTTTTTTTAAACTTTTGTTCTGTTTCGTTTTATTGACTCCACCGACCGATTCTGGTTCTGGTTTTGTTTCAGTTTCGTTCGGCGCTAAAATGTAAATTGTGCTGAGGAAAACACAGAACACAAAGCGAAGACCGAACGATAGAAATTCGTGAATTTCGAATTTTGAATTTCGATTTGCGAGCGACGAGGTGAAGGTCAAGTCGCCGCCGCCGCCCGATGACTATGTTCTGGCACAACCACCAGGAAAATGTGGATCACCAGGCGACGACGGATCAGCAGCAAAAGTCAAAGACCGCATCCAATCCCGCCAAGCGCCTGAACATCAGCTTCAATGTAAAGATCGCCGTGAATGTCAACACCAAGATGAGCACCACGCACATCAACAGCCAGTCGCCGCAGCAGGACGACTCCAAGGCAACCTCCTCTCCGCCCAGCAAGATTGTGGTGCAGCAACAGCATCGCGGCGGCACCTTCGATCTCCGCCAGCAGCTAACCAAGTTGGGTCGTCAGTTGACCAGCGGCCAGGACGGACATGGCGGCATCTCCACGGTTCTCATTGCGAATCTCCTGCTGCTCATCCTGCTCTCCATCTGCTGTGACGTGTGCCGCTCCCACAATTACTCAGTGTCACGCAGCGGCCCTGAGCCGCCTGCCTTCAAGGAGCAGCAGCTGGGTCTGCTCCGGCCCAAGCTGGACAGCGATGTGGTGGAGAAGGTGGCCATTTGGCACAAGCATGCCGCCGCCGCTCCGCCCAGCATCATTGAGGGAATCGCCACTTTGGGAAGCAGGCAAATCACAGTGTCGCCACCAGAACCCCAGGAGCGGGAGGAGGAGGAGCCTGAGAGGGAGCAGGAGGAGCGCCAGCAGCAGCAGCAGCATCTGCATCAGGGTGTCGACGAGCGCATGGTCCTGGAACGTGTCACCCGGGAATGCGTTCAGCGGTGCATTGTGGAGGTGAGTAAACTTTATTTTTCACTAAATCTAATTTAAATGAGTTGAAATTATAAAAAAATATCTGTTAAAGGGCCAAAACTTAGCGTTGATTTATTATATTAAAATATTAATATTTTATTAATTATTAAAAATATTAATATTTACAAATTCTTATTAAATATTTCTTAAAAATAAGGTTCTTGTTCGCTTTAATTGATTAGTTTTATAAGTACTTGGAAATCTTGACCTCATTCATTAATTTTAAAACAGTTCTTTAATGATTCAAGTATTTATTTTAAATAAAAATCTAAAAATTCATTAAGTTAGTTATACATAAAATATAAATATTTAACAGACATTTAAGTCTCATCCATCATTTGTCACCAAAGAAAGCGACACTCGTTGTCGTTGTTGGAAATGTTTATATCTAGTTTTGCATATGTCAACAAATATAATCAGCAAAAAACACATAAACAAAAAATAGGTAAAAATGTAAATAATTTAAAAAACAAACCGAACAAGTGCAGTTAAGCGCCGTCAATGTCCTTCAAACATTTAGCTACATGATCACGTATCATGAAAGATATATAAAAATATCTTAAAGTATAGATACATAAGTACTTAGCTTATTAAATAACATTTATTTATTTATTAAATAATTGTTAACTTTATGAGGGAAGCCTGTTTTTATTATTATTTTTTGCAAAGGGGATTTGAAAGAATTGGGAGTAAAAAATACAACATAGTTTAGATATGGAAAGGAAATAGACAACAAATTTTTTAATATTAAAATAAATATATACAAATGATCGATTAAAAGATATTTTATTATAAAAATTGCTAGATATTGTTGCTAATTTATTATTTAAATTAACCGCTGACTCGCAAGTCAGGGCCTTGGAAAGAAGTGTGTCCCAGGGAAGAAATATAGAAAATTTTTAATAATTTTTATAGATAAAAACAAAATCCAGAAAAATACCAAATATTCCACTTCAAGTTTGCAGTTTTTTTTAGAACCTATTAAAAATTCCAGTGGCACTTGGCTCTCTTCTTAAGTTCCCACTCCAAAGCCATGTTAAAACTTAAAAACTGTAGCATTATTTCCATAAATCCCAAAGGTTTCAAAGCAAAAATTAACAAAACAAAACAAACAAAATCCAAGTCTCAAAATCACTCTATTTAAAATCCAAAATCGGACAACATTGTAATCTTCTTTGGGGGCGGGGCAGATAGTTGCCTCCATTTACGCGACCAGCGGACTCCGGGCGGGGCAAATCCAACTCTTTTCAGGCTTTACGGGAATTAAATGCGAACGAGGGCCGGCGGTTAATCGCTCCCTCTCACGCAGACGCTAATTAAATGATATGTGTGTGTAATTGAAGATCGTCAAGTCGGTAATCACGGACCAGCAGGCCCGGGACTGGGACTGGACTGTGGGACGACATGGAATGCCTCGCCTCGCCTGGTGAGGCCTGACCAGAGTTGACATTCCAATTTGCGGGATTTCGGTTCGGAATTAGAGTCGGTGGCATTATTTGGGTTAGTTCGTCAGATCTTTATTGCAATTTGCATACAGCAAGTGGGCTGCACATGGGGCGATGTCGCCGCCTGTTCTCGTTCTGCTGGCATTAACTTCTACCTCCTCCTCCCTCATCTCGTTCCCCCCCCCTAAACTATAGTTTTCTATTATATAAGTTTATATAATTTTAACATGCTCTCTCCCCGCAGTTTGCGGGATGAGTAATTAAAAGTGAACAAAAAATGTGTAATTATGCAAGCGCTTGGCTGTTTGTTTTGTTTAATCTGTGAATATGTTGTTGATGTGCGCATAAATAAAGTAAAAACAATCTGAAATATGTGTTACAAAATTCATTTTTGAAGTTTTTGCTATTTATAATTAATTAAATTAGCAAATCATAAAATATTTGGAATATTTCCTAGCCTTTTAATAATTTATTAACATTTTTTTGTAGAAAGAGATTCTGGTTTAAAACTTTAAAACATGTTTCTATCTTTGTCTAAAAAATGTTGTGCGTATTCTGGGGTAAAATTAAATCAAATTAAATTAAAAAATTTAAATTAAATTAAATTAAATTAAATTTTTGAAGTTATTTCTATTTATATTCATTAAATTAGGAAAATACAAAATATTTACAATTATTTCTAGCTTTTAAGTAATTTAAATACATTTTTTTTAGTAGGAAATCCTGGTTTACAACCTTGAAACCTGTTTCTATCTCTGTCTAAAATATGCAGGGTAAAAAATATAAGCACAAAATACACTTTATAATTTTTTTTACAAAATATTTTAAACAATTTCTAACCCTAAAATAATTCTTCTGCTAATTTAAATAATTTTTCCTAACAAATCCCTTAAAGCCCTAAAACCTAGTTATATTTCTATCTCTCTCTAAAATACTCAGCTTACAAAATCAAACAACAGATGGCGCTGGTTAGAGTGATTACCTCGAGTAGTGCGATGATGATAATGAGCATATATTTCGCTGAACAAAGCGTTTTGTTTACTCAAAACTGAGTGTGTGTGTGTGTGTGGCGTCAGCATTTATGCATCCATATATATCCATATATCCGTATACAGACATCCGATATACTGACAGTAATTAGTACATTATGGGTGGTGCGTGTGTAATGGGAGTAAGCTGCATGTTAATCAGTGGCTCCGACTTGCACTTCATTCATTAGGAGGGGCGCCACGATACCCCGACACCCGACACCCCGGATGCCAATTAAAATTAATGATAACCCTGCCGATATCTGTGATTGCTATCAATGAGCTGGCAAGAATGGAGATTGGATCGGGAATGGGGGAATAGCCGGGTATTATTGTTCTAATTATCGCCAGCGGCGATTTCAGGATTTAAGTTACAAAGTCTTTAGTTACAGAGTTAACCCTTCATTTTGAGGGTCATTTAATGGTTACTTAAACAATCACAAATTTGTATTGCCAGTGTATATATATAGGAACACTTTGGAATACATTTAAAAATTTTTTAATATTATTTGAAGGCATTTTCCTGGGAAAATATGGAGAAAACCCACTAAAAACTGTTTGGAAAAGAGTTTTAATAATTTGTATTAAAGCTTAACTTTTATTTTCACTTTTAGTCCATGTATTTATCATTTTAAATATATTTTTTTCGGGCTGAAAACCCTTACAACGGAAAGTAATTTATAATTATTCTTAATCCTCAGCATTTATTTCAAGTTTACATACTTTTTTTAGAAATCTTTTTTATAATTTGTTCAAGGTATTTCCCTGTAAAAGTATAAAAAAAAACGTACAATAAACTGTATTAAAAATATTTTAATAATTTTTATAAAAGCGAAGGTTTAAAATTAAACATTTAAATTTATTTGTAGGCTATATTTGACATTTTAAAAATATTATTTCCGTAAAGAAAACCCTCTGACTCCCACGGAAATCGTTTACAATTTGAATTTATTATTTATTTATTTAGAATACTACTTCAAGGCGTGACTATGCATTAATATACAAAATTCCCCCCAAACTCAGTTATAGTTAATTATTTCAATTAATCACTTTAATTAATCATTTAATTATGACCCAACTCCGGATGGAAATTGAAGCCAATTAGAAATATGTAAAGATTAGGAGTATGCATAATTGTCGTTTCTTTAATTCAAGTTCCGCTTGTACTTGGCCGAGTAGTGACTCCTGCTAATCATTTAAGTCTGGATGACTTATCCCTGCTCCGGCTGGACCAAAAACTAGAGCAAACCCCCCTCCCCCTGGTCCGGGCAGCAACTGGATTTCGCATAACCCAGAAAGGCGACGCTGCCTGTTGGCGAACAAAAGAAATTTCATTAAGATGTTTTGCCTTGCCTCATTCTCGCATCGAGAGCGGTCTGAATGTTTAGCCAATTTATGTGTGCGCTCGCCTATGTAGGTGGACCCACAATTGGGGGGATATTAATAGGACTGGCAGGAGTTTTAATGGTTTTTTATATATTTTTAAATTATTTGGTATGAGGTTTAAAAATTTAGTTTAATTTTGTAATATTTTTTAGCTGGTTAAATCTAGTTTTATATGTTTTCTCTTATGTTGAGTTGAGACCCATTCATGTTTAAATAGGATTTTAGTTTCTTTAGCACGGCTAAAAAATAATTTTTCTAGGTCTTTAAAAAATATAATACTTTATTTATATTTTATATATTTTTTGTTATTTCATCTGAACTATTAATTTTTTATTTTTTAAGTAACTGAAGATATTTTAAAAGAGATATTTTTATAGAATTTGGTACAGTTGATGTTATTAAGCTCTAAGAAAAAATTTTATATCATATTTATCATTTTAATTATCATTGTGATATTTATTATTTATATTTATGTTAAAATTAATTCTACTCACTTTTATATTTTTATCTGAATTAATAATACATTTATTAAATAATTAAAGATAATTAAATAATTAAATTCGCTTTAGCAGTTATGCCTTTTACGCACTAAAAAACAAGTATTCAGGATTTGGATACTACTTCTTATTTCTTAAATTTGCCTTCTTTATTATTCTCATTAAATATTTGTTTTATATCACCCACTTAATTTATATTCCATAATTTATTAAGGGGTTTAAAATACAACATTTTTAAATATTATTATTTGGAGTTTATTTTGATTATCTTATTTTTTACATGTTCATTTTTTATTATTAACATTTTATTTAGTTCCTTTCCTCAAAATATTTTTATAATATTTAATAGTATAATTTTTTAATATTAAAAAAATATAAAAAAAGCTCTTTTAAATGCCACCTTTGCTGTGTAGCGGCACTCACAAGTGTATTTTCTTTGGCTCGCTTTTCCAGAGCCTGACGCGGCAGCAACAACAATGGCACAATAATGGTGTCAATAACACACCACCCTGCACCCCCCCATCCCCTCCAGGGGGTGTGTGTGTGTGTGGGTCGGTTTCCCAGTTAATGTAATAGAAATTGTACAACAAAAGATGAGCAATGACGACACGAAAGCCCCCAATGCCAATTAGTCCCGGGCCTCAGGCTCAAGCTCAGGCCCTCTTCTCGTCTTGCTCTCGGTTCTCGCTTCTCAGTTCTCAGTTCTCAGTGCTCGCTTTTCTCCAGAGAAGAAGAGGGAGACGGGGAGAGAGGGAAACCCAAGGAGAGAGGCAACTCGAGTGCTATTTCTGTTTGTGAAAAAGCCAATCAAGCTAAATTAATAAAATATTACGTAGAATTCTAAATTAAATTGACGCATGTGCGCAAAAAAAAAATAACGAAGGAAAGGAAAGTACAAACAAACAGCAGAGAAAAGAGGAGAGGAGAGGAGACCGGGCGAAGCAACTCATGTGGATGGATGCTGGGAAGCTGGCAAAGAAATCCGTTTGCTGGAGGGGAATCCCCTTGGTAATTGCTAGTCCATTTAGCAGCACAATTAACAAAGTTTGCCATTTTAAGGAGTTTCTAATTGGTTCAGAGAGCGCGCTGGCTCCCAAAAGGACTAAACTGCGTTTTAAGCACATGTTTTCCCCAAATGGGGAAAGCAGAATATAAATAAAATAAAATATTTGTACCTTATTTTGTGCTCAACTGGGTTAAGAGTAACCCAAATAGTTTTAGCTACGAATTATCTTGTAGTTAAAGGACTTTTGTTAAAGCCTTAAAGGATATTTTAAGTTTCAGTTTTTTTACTCAAAACCAGTAAAGGAGTCATTTCCGACCCTATAAATCATATATATTCTTGATCAGCATTAAAAGCCCAATCGATCTAGACAAGTTTGGAGTAAAATAAAAATTTAAAATTTTTTTCAAAATTTTGTAAGGGGTTTTATCGTCAAAATTGTGAAAAATTGAAAAAAAATTTGAAAATTTTAAATTTAAAATTTAATTTGCTGGTTTGTTAACCCCAAAAAAACTAGCACAAAGCTGTTTTCCAAATTAAAATTAAAGCATTTTTGGCTGAGTTATGCATACTTTGAGGTTTGATTTTTTCAAAAAATTTCATTTAAAAAATTTTAAGAAATTGATAAAAATGTTTTATTTTAAAAATTTTTCGTTTTAAAGGCTTCTTTGTTAATCTAATAAAAACTTACACAGAACAGTATTCCAAATTGAAATATTTTGCTGAGTTTTGCATATTTTAAGCTTTGATTTTTCAAACAAATTTAATTTCAAAAATTTTAAAAAATTTTCATTTTTTTTTAAATTTTAATATTAGCTGCTGGTTTGTCAATCTTTTAAAAACTAACATAGAATTGCTTTCCAAATTAAAATTACAGCATTTTTGGCTGAGTTATGCATATTTTAAGGTTAAATTTTTCCAAAAAATGAATTTAAAAAATTAAAAAAAATTGATAAAAATGTTTAATTTAAAATTTTTTTCATTTTAACTGCTGGCTTGTTAATCTAGCAAAGAAAATTGTTCCAAACTGGAATTAAAGAATTTTTGGTTTAGTTACGCATATTTTAGGGTTTGATTTTTCAAAAAAATTTAATTTAAAATTTTTTCAAAAATTGATAAAAGTGTTTAATTAAAAAAATGTAATTTTAACTGCTGTTTTGTTAACCCAATAAAAACTAGCAAAGAACAATTAAAATTAAAGCATTTTTGACTGAGTTATGCTTTTATTAAGATTTGATTTTTCAAAAATATTTAATTTCAAAATTTTTTTTAAATTTATAAAAATATTTAATTTAACAAATTTTTTATTTTCACTGCTGTTATGTTAACCTAATAAAAACTAGCAGCGAACAGTATTCCAAATTAAAACTAAAGCATTTTTGACTGAGTTGTAAATATTTTAGACTTTGATTTTTCTAGAAAAACCATCTAAAAATATTGCAAAATATTAATACCTAAAAAAATGATTGAAAATTTTAATAAAATAAGTTTTTTGATGCATTATTTGGATTGAAATAAAAACTCACACAGAAAAGTTTATCAAATTAAAATTTATTTCTTTTACTTTTAGTTGAGGATTGTGAAAGGTTTCCCTTAGACCTCACTTATATTCCCATATTATCCACCAAGACATTCACATTTAAATCTTAAAATAATACTTAAGATATACGTATTTTATTGATGACTTGAGATGTTCGCTTATCATACATTTAGTTTACAAAAAAGTTGGGTTTTTTAGGCTTCACTCATTATAATCTTTATGGCTTAGATTACGATTCTTTGAATGTGATCTTCCGTTGTTGTTATTTTTTTTGCTTCTCTTATTTTTTTTTTTTGCATGGCTGACCCCGTTTTTATGGCAGCGCCTTGGTCTTAACCCTTGGCTGGCCAAAGTCCATGCCAGACTCTGCGGCGATATCTCAGAGCTCACGTGCCAAAGCCAAAACTCGTTTCTGCTTAAATATCAAAATTTTGTTTGCTTAAATTTATGCATCGGTTATCGGTTGGAGATACAAATAGAAATGTGATATAAACAAGGGCCTGTGTTTATGTTATGTGCGATGATATATAGTGTCTATACCCTGCTCCCTGCTCTCCAATGACAATTAATTGAGGGAGAGACACTCGACTCGTCTGGCATTGGCCCAGAATTCCCAAGCTCATCGGTGATGTGGTCACCAAACCAAACCAAAACCCAGCCGCAACTTCCGTTCCCACCAAAACAGTGCTAATTGCTTTCACATTTCGTTTTGGCTTCGGTTTCCAGGAGGATCTGTTTCTGGACGAGTTCGGGATTCAGTGCGAGAAGGCGGACAACAGCGAGAAGTGCTACAAGACACGGGTGAGTATGGGGGGATCCCCTCTGTATTGCTTTCTCTTTCCTTTTGTTTTTGGGGGTAGGAAACTTGAGACTCCTCAGTTGGACACAAACTCAAAGTGCATGATGCGCAGCCAGTCCTTGTCCCGCTCCAGGCAGCTAAGGAAGCCCTCGAACAGGATCGTCAGGTTGTCCTTTCGGGTCTTGTTGCTGGACTGCCTGTCGTTGGGCCTCCAGGATGATGGTAAAAATCTCAGGGGTAATCGGGCCATTAAATAAGGTTTTTTTTCTAAGAATAGTCTGCGTTTTTTTACTCTAAAATTTACTAAAGTTTAAGTTGTGCTGCTGCTGAATTTTTGTAATAATGAAAGATGAAGCGATGGGGGAGTTGTTTTAAAAATAAAATAAAACAAGGAGAAGCCGTATTTATTTTTATTTATTTTATTTGATTAATTTTCCATTTCTCTTCTTGATTTTCCTGCTTTCCCTCAGTGCACCAAGGGCTGTGCCCAATGGTATCGCGCTCTCAAGGAGCTGGAGCCCTGCCAGGAGGCCTGCGTAAGTTGGAGCCTTCTTTTTTCACCCAACTCTAGTTTGATCTTGGTCTTCCCTTCCTGGCAGCTATCCCTGCAATTCCAGCCCTATGACATGCCCTGCATTGGTGCCTGTGAGATGGCCCAGCGGGACTACTGGCATCTCCAGCGTCTGGCCATAAGCTCCATGGTGGAGAGGACACAGCCGCAACTGGAGCGTGCACCTCGACCCGATGGACAGACGCCGCCGCTGACCATACGCTGGGCCATGCATTTCCCGGAGCATTATCTGGCCAGCAGGCCGTTTAATATACAATATCAGTATGTGGATCATCAGGGAGGGGAAGAGGAGCAGGACCAGGATGAGGAGGATGAGCAGGATGAGCAGGAACAGGAGCGGTATCAAGAGCAGAAACAGACCAGCAACTGGTTCAACCTGGCGGATTACGATTGCGATGAGTACTATGTCTGTGAGATTCTAGAGGCTCTCATACCCTACACTCAGTACAGGGTGAGTTGGGAGTTGGGATTAACTAGGATTAACTAGGATTAACTAGGATTAACTAGGATTAACAAGGATTAACTAGGATTAACTAGGATTAACTAGGATTCCTGATCAATAACGCATCTTTCTCCTTTTTAAAGTTCCGCTTCGAGCTGCCCTTTGGCGAGGACAGCGATGAAGTGCTTTACTCACCGCCCACGCCCGCCTATCAAACTCCACCAGAAGGTGCACCCATTTCGCCGCCAGTCATTGAGCATCTGCTGGCCTTGGATGAAGGCCATCTGGCAGTGCACTGGCATCCGGGACGCTTTACCAATGGACCCATTGAGGGGTATAGGCTGCGTTTGAGTGCCGAGGGAAATCGCAGTCAGGAACAGGTGAGTGAACTCTTAAACCTCTCAAGATCTTGGTTATCCCTTTCACTAACCATTACCTTAGTTGGTTCCCGTTTCCCGTGGCAGTCACATCTTTGCCCATCTCCTGCCTGGCACCAACTACACCTTGGAGCTCACGATGATCAACAAGCAGGGCGAGGGTCCAGCGGCCAAGGCCTGGGCTGAGACGCAACCTCAGCCGCTGGAGAAGCCGGTGAAGGATCTAACAGAGGCTACGCTGCTGGTGGGCCGAAGGAGTATCGTGTGGCAGTCACTGGAGCCGGCGGGTGAGAGTTCCACCATCTATCAGTCGCAAGAGGAGCTGGCCGATGTGGCCTGGTCGCAGCAGGATCAGCAGCTGTGGCTCTTGGATGTGCACGGGGAGTTGCAAAGGTAACTTTGAGTCTCCGCCTTGAATCCTTCATCTATTTACTTGCTCATCCTTCCAGCTTGAAGGTGGCAGCTGGTCAGATGATGAGTCCCGCCCAGAAATTGCAACTGCAACTAGGAAACATCTCTGCTGTCCCAGGAGCACAATGGTTACCCCGTCGCCTGACCTACGACTGGCAGCATCAGCGTCTGTTCTTCGCTTTGGATCTTTTAGGAAGCAACATTTCCCGCTCCCAACTGATTAGCACGAATCTGGCAGCTGGAGGAGTCAGCATCCTGGGCGAATCTCTTCACCTGCCCGTGGAACAGCTGGAGGTGGATGCCCTCAATGGCTGGCTCTTCTGGCGCGATGCAGAGGGCCTGTGGCGTCAGGATTTGCATGGTCGACATCGTCATCGTCTGCTGAGGATCAGGCAGCCGGGTTGGTTCGTCCTGCGGCCCCAGCACTGGCTTATCCGTCTCCTGTTGTCCCAGGAGGAGGAGGAGGAAGCCAAGGAGGACAAGTTCCTCGAACTGAGCTACGACGGCGGCTTCAAGCATCCTTTGCCGCTGTTCCGGAATGGTTCCTTTTTAGGCTCCTTTGCCTTGCTGGGCGGCAGTTCCTGGCTGCTGCCCGAGAAGGATAAACTGATTCTGATGACGAGTCAGCCGGGTCAGCAGGTAGCTTCTCTGGCTGCCTCGTGGCCTCTGAAGAACCTGCCCGATTGCTGGGCAGTGATGCTTCTGGTGGCCGAAACCCAACCCATTTCCAGCCTCGATGGCGGCGGCGGCAGACCCCATCGACTGAGAGCTCGCCTCGGGGCCCAGGCGGCGAAGATCTCGTGGCGGGAGCCCACACGGAATCCCTACCAGTCCGAGGACATGGCCCGCAACTGGAGCTACGAGCTGGAGGTGCTGGACGTGGCCAGCCAGAGTGCGTTCAGCATTCGGAACATTCGCGGCGCCTTCTTTGGGCTGCAGCGCCTGCAGCCGGACAATCTCTACCAGCTAAGGGTGCGGGCCATCAGTTTGGAGGGCGGAGGAGAGCCCGGCGAGTGGACGGCACCGCTGGCGGCACGCACCTGGCCGCTGGGACCGCATCGCCTGCGCTGGGCCAGCCGGAGCGGCGGAAGGCTCCTCGTCACCGACGAACTGGGCGAGCGGGCGGAGCTGCAGGCATCGCGACTGGAGGATCAGCCGGGAGCCATGACCATGGTCAACGAGAGCATCGGTTACTATGTCAGCGGCGGCGCCGGGTTGCTGCACTGCGTCAACTTGATGCACAGTCAGGCGGGAGCAGCGGCAGCGGGCTGTCCCCTGGCGGAGCCACTGCGTCACGTGGGCTCTGTGACGTACGACTGGCGGGGCGGACGCCTCTACTGGACGGATCTGGCCAGGAACTGTGTGGTGCGCATGGATCCGTGGACGGGCAGACGCGATCTGCTGCCCATTTTCGAGGCCCGCTCCCTGGCCATGGACTCGCGGCAGGGTCACCTCTACTATGCCACCGGCTCCCAGCTGGCCCGGCACGGAGCCACGCCCGAGGAGGCGGTGACCTACTATCGGGTGAGCGGGTTGGAGGGCAGCATTGCCTCCTTTGTGTTGGACACGCAGCAGGAGCAACTCTACTGGCTGGTGGGCAGTAGTGCCTCTGCCTCGGAGCTGCGCTTGTACCGGGCTCCCTTGACCCCTGGCGGAGCCGAGCTGCTGAGGGGCGTGACCAGAGGCGGCCAGCGGGTCATCCCGCAGAGCCTGCAGCTGCTGAGGCCGCTGGGCGCTCTCCTTTGGCTGGAGCAGAGCGGTCGCCGGGCGCGTTTGGTCCGTTTGACTTCCCCCCAGGATGCCATGGAGTTACCGGCGCCCAAGGAGGTCTCTCCCGCCTCCGCCCTGCAGCTGCTGGAGCAGCAATCTCCGCCAGCGCCGGACAGCGGCGTGGTGCCGCTGACAGTGGCACCGGACAGTGTGCGCCTCGACGATGGCCACTGGGATGACTTCCATGTCCGGTGGCAACCCTCCTCATCGGCGGGCAACCACAGCGTCTCGTATCGCGTGCTCCTCGAGTTCGGCCAGCGCCTGCAGACCCTCGACCTGACCACGCCCTTCGCCCGGCTCACCCAGCTGCCGCAGGCGCAGCTCCAGCTGAGGATCAGCATCACGCCGCGCACAGCCTGGCGGAGTGGCGCCACGACGCGCGTCCAACTCACCACGCCCCCGGCGGCACCCACGCAGCCGCGACGCCTGCGTGTGTTCGTGGAGCGTCTGTCGGCGCCGCTCCTGGAGGCCAACGTGAGCGCCGTCCTGCGCTGGGACACCCCCGAGCAGGACCGCCAGGGCCAGGAGGCGCCCGCCCAGGCGCTGGAGTATCACATCAGCTGCTGGCTGGGCACGGAGCTGCACGAGGAGCTGCGCCTCAACCAGAGCGCCCTCGAGGCGCGCGTGGAGCACCTGCAGCCGGATCAGACCTATCACTTCCAGGTGGAGGCGCGCGTGGCCGCCACGGGAGCGGCGGCGGGAGCCGCTAGCCACGCTCTCCACGTGGCCCCCGAAGTGCAGGCCGTGCCGCGAATCCTCTACGCCAATGCGGAGTTCATCGGGGAGTTGGATCTGGACACGCGCAGTCGCCGCCGGCTGGTGCACACAGCCAGTCCCGTGGAGCATCTGGCGGTGATGGAGGGCGAGCAGCGGCTGCTGTGGGTCAACGAGCACGTCGAGCTGCTGACCCATGTGCCGGGCTCGGCGCCGGCCAAGCTGGCCAGGATGCGGGCCGAGGTCCTGGCCCTGGCTGTGGACTGGGTGCAGCGCATCGTCTACTGGGCGGAGCTAGATGCGGCGGCATCGGCGGTTATCTATGGCCTCAATCTGTGCCACTTTGAGGGCAAGATCCTGCAGGGCCAGCGGCTGTGGAGCACGCCCAAAGGTCGCCTGCTTCGGGATCTGGTGGCCCTGCCCAGTGCCCGCTCCCTGATCTGGCTGGAGTACGACCAGGCGCTGCCGCGGAATGGCTCCCTGCGTGGCCGCAATCTCACCGATGGCACCGAGCTCCAGCTGGGAGACTCGAAGCTCCAGCCTCTGGTCCGGCTTTACGCTGGCAGCCTTGAACCCGGAGCGGAGACCCTTAACCTGGTGGATCAGCCGGGAAGGCTGTGTGTCTACGATGTGGCCCGGCAGCTGTGCACGGCCAGCAGTGCTCTGCGCACACAGCTGGGCCAGCTGGGCGGCAATGAGTCCTCCCCCGCGGGCCAGCTGGCGCAGGACTCGGGTTACCTGTACATCCTGCGTAATGGCAGCATCCGGGCCTATGGCCGGCGGCGGCAGCAGCTGGAGTATATGGTGGAGCTGGAGCCGGAGGAGGTGCGTCTGCTGCAGGCGCACAACTATCAGGCGTATCCCTCGAAGAGCTGCCTCCTGCTGCCGGCTGGAGCTGCTCTGGGAGGATCTCGGCTTGAGGAGGCAGCGGAGTGCGAGGAGCAGGCCTGCAGCCTCAAGTTGCCACAGATTGTGGCCTCTGGGGAGTGCTCTATGCCCGTGCCGGGGGTTAGCTATCAGGTGAACCTGACGAAGGCTGAGGAGGATTTGGAGGCATCACCACTTTTGGGACACTGGCAGCTCAGTGCTGGCGAAACCCTGAGCATCACCGGACTCTTACCCTTCACTCGCTACCGCTTGGAGGGTCTCATCAGTAGTTACTACCAAAAGCGACTGGGTTTGCCCCTTGGGAAGATGGTTCCCTTGGAACTCCTGACCGCTCCAGCCACTCCTTCAGCCCCGAGAAACTTTAGCGTTCGGGTGCTGAGTCCCAGCGAGCTGGAGGTCAGCTGGTTGCCGCCAGAGTTACTTCGCAGCGAGAGTGTTTACTACACGCTGCACTGGCAACGTGAGAGGGAGGAAGAGGAGCAGCAGGATCTCCAGGAAGAAGAGCAGGAACAGGATCAAGAGTTGCAGTCACGTCGCCTGGACAAGGCAGGCAAACATCGCTTAGCAGGCATTAGACCTGGAACCTCCTATCGCCTTTGGGTCGAGGCCCATGCCACGCCCACGAAGAGCAACAGCTCGGGACGCCTGCATGTGCGCAGCTTTGCCCGGCTGCCAGAGTTGCAGCTCCTCGAACTGGGTCCCTACTCGCTCAGCCTCACCTGGCCGGGCACACCAGATCCCCTCGGTTCGCTGCTCCTCGAATGCCGCTCTCCCGGCGAGCAGCTGCGTCGCAATGTGGTCGGGAATCACTCGCGAATGGTGCTGGAGCCACTGCAGCCGCGCACTCGCTACCAGTGCCGCCTGCTCCTGGGCTATGCGGCGGCTCCCCAGGGAGCTCCTCTATATGCTGGCTCCTTGGTGGATTACGAGACACTGGGCGATGCGCCCAGTCAGCCGGGGAAGCCGCAGCTGGAGCACATTGCCGAGGAGGTGTTCCGGGTGACCTGGACAGCGGCACGCGGCAATGGAGCTGCCATTGTCCTGTACAACATGGAGGCTCTGCAGGCCAGGAGCGATGGTCGTCGTCGAAGGCGTCGGCGAAGGAATAGCGATGGATCCGTCCAACAGTTGCCTTGGGCCGAGGAGCCGCTGGTGGTGGAGGATCACTGGCTGGACTATTGCAACACCACGGAGCTGAGCTGCATTGTCCGAAGTCTGCACTCGAGTCGGTTGCTCCTGTTTCGGGTCCGAGCACGCAGCCAGGAGCATGGCTGGGGTCCTTGGAGCGAGGAGAGTGAACGCGTGGCGGAGCCATTTGTGTCGCCCGAGAAGAGGGGTTCCCTGGTGCTGGCCATCATTGCGCCAGCGGCCATTGTGTCCAGCTGTGTCCTGGCATTGGTTCTGGTGCGAAAGGGTAAGGAATTCTTAAGGGAAACTCTGGAAATGTAATTTTTAATATATTTTTTTTAGTCCAAAAGCGTCGCTTGCGCGCCAAGAAGCTGCTCCAGCAGAGCCGTCCCAGCATCTGGAGCAACCTGTCCACCTTGCAGACGCAGCAGCAACTGATGGCCGCCCGGAATCGTGCCTTCTCCACCACCTTGAGCGATGCGGACATTGCCCTGCTGCCGCAGATCAACTGGAGTCAGCTGAAGTTGCTCCGCTTTCTGGGCAGCGGAGCCTTTGGCGAGGTCTACGAGGGACAGCTGCAGACGGAGGATAACGGGGAGCCGCAGCGGGTGGCCATCAAGGTGGGTTGTGTGGGGGTTTAAGAGAGAGGATATAACCTGTGTAATCCCTTGATGAACCCCTTTTAGAGCCTTCGCAAGGGCGCCAGTGAGTTTGCGGAGCTGCTCCAGGAGGCCCAGCTGATGAGCAACTTCAAGCACGAGAACATTGTCTGCCTGGTGGGGATTTGCTTTGACACCGAGTCCATCTCGCTGATCATGGAGCACATGGAGGCGGGGGATTTGCTGAGCTACCTGCGTGCCGCCAGAGGCACCACCACTAACCAGGTGAGTTGATAGCTCTAGAAGATATCTTCTCCACTCTACTCCCTCTGCGTTTCAGGATCCTGGTCTCTCCCTCTCCGAGCTGCTGGCCATGTGCCTGGATGTGGCCAATGGCTGTAGTTATCTGGAGGATATGCATTTCGTTCACCGCGATCTGGCCTGTCGCAACTGTTTGGTTACGGAGGCCACAGTGTCGTCCTCCGGCTCCTTGACGGAACGCCGGCGTACGGTGAAAATTGGTGACTTTGGCCTGGCGCGGGACATTTACAAGAGCGACTATTACCGCAAGGAGGGCGAGGGCCTGCTGCCCGTCCGCTGGATGTCGCCGGAGAGCCTCGTCGATGGCGTCTTCACCACCCAGTCGGATGTGTGGGCCTTCGGGGTGCTCTGCTGGGAGATCCTGACGCTCGGCCAGCAGCCGTACGCGGCCAGGAACAACTTTGAGGTGCTGGCCCATGTCAAGGAGGGCGGTCGCCTGCAGCAGCCGCCCATCTGTCCGGAAAAGCTGTGGGTTACGGGGACTTATAATCGGAATTCTGAATTTATTTTGCTTCCTTCTCATCCCTTCCAGCTATGCTCTCCTCCTGCTCTGCTGGCGCACGGATCCTTGGGAGCGTCCCAGCTTCCGGCGCTGCTACAACACTCTGCATGCCATTAGCACCGATCTCCGACGCAGCCAGATGGTGGCCACGACCACAACGGAGGCGGTGACCAGCTCCAAGCCGGAGTCCAAGGTTCGCTTTGATGGTGACATAATGGAGGAACCGCCAAAGGATGGGAATCGGGATCGGAATCAGCCGGAGGAGAGCCTTGACCTGCGACTGGTGGAGACCAGTCCGAATTCCATTTCGAATCCCCTCAAGGATCAGAAGCTGTATGCCAACGAGGGCGTCTCCCGGCTGTAGGCAGGGATGTCTATGGCTATGTCTCTCCCAAAAAAATCGATTCACACGAATAGCTTTCCGTTTAAACTTAAGTTTAACTTTAATTTGTAACCCAAAAAGGCACAAGAATGTTTTGAGTTTAGGGAAATAAGTAATGAATAATGAATAATAAACATTAATTAATAATTAATCATATTAATTAATAATTAATTATATTAATTAATAAGAAAATAAACAAAATGGTCCAACAAGAAGCTGCATTTTTGATAAATTCGCTTGGTTTATGTAAATATCGAATATATTGAGGTATTTGAAGTCGATTTTTATATTTTAAATGAATTTTAATATTATTTTTAATTATATTTATAATTATATTTTTATTATAATTATTTTCAAACTTAATTCTTGGCTAAATTTCATTTTCTAAGTACATTCATTGAAGGTCCATAGTTCCGGCTTAAGAAAGCAGAAAATATTTTTCTTGAAAATATTGATTTATTGACATTAAATTGATATGTGAAGAGACCAAGGTGAATTTACCTATTTTATATATTATTTTTGATATAAAAAGCTATGTTCTTAACCTTATAAATATATAATCCTAAAAAAATTGCTTTTTGTATCAAAAATAAAATATAAAATAGGTAGATTGGGCTTGGTAAAAATCAATATGAAGGAGTTAAAGATAAGGAAATAAAGTAAGTAGAACTTTTTTGTTTTTAAACCTTTGCACGGTAATATAATTTTATAATATTTAAACGATTTAACTCATATTTTGTAATATTCCAAATTTAGATATATTAAATTTTGAGGTATTTAAGACATATTTAAGTGACATATAATTTTTATATCTTTAATTTTACCACAGTTCCTTTATCTCTTTATTTAATATTATTTTAAGCTTCAACTTGTTAAATTTTACTTGGCAAATTTTAACAAATCTTTAGCTTTCGTATTGGTAAAAATTCTTATAAAATACATAATGAAAATGTATCCATCATTCTTCATATTTCGAAGTTCAACATTTCCCAGGCATGTCCTTTTTACTCCCAAAACTTATCTCGGTTTTATTATCGTTTTAATTTGATTTGATTTCATTTATTAGGCTTAATTTTATTGAATTTGCCGTGAGAGATTTTCTAATGGGCCCAAGTCCGGAAAAGTTTCTTCACTCGTCTGCCTTTATTTTCAGCATTTTCCTTTGTGTTTCCCTTTCGCGCGACAAAAAAAATAAAAATAAATTAAAGGAGGAGAAGAAAAAACAATCAAATTAAATGTAAGAGAAGGTTGGAGGAAAAGTTTAGCGATACTACGGAAAAGCGGTGCGTTGAGGGGCCTATAAATAGAGCCGGGCTTAGGCGAAAGGTTCTCCGAAGGTCGCTGTCCTGGCAGGCAACCAACCAACCCCCCAGGAAACGCACGCACGCACGCACAGGACCACGCAGGACTCCCCCACACACGCACACGCTCACAAACATGCAGATTTGTCAAATGTTTTGACAAACTTTTTTTTTTTTTTTGGTCCTTACACAAAAGCCGCCGAAGGAGGATAAATCAAAAATTGTAAATAGCAGCACATAAATCGATTACCTTGCCGGAGGAGAGCGGAACATAAATAAACCATTTTTAATATGCGAATAAGCAGCTTTAGAGGTTACCCTAACCAGGGGGTTGTTGTCCTGGCGAGTCCTTCAATATATAATATATAAAATTATAATAAATATTTTTCTAGAAATTGTGAAAAACCCTGAAAAATGTATATAAATTTATAATAAATATATTTTTAGAAATTATAAATATCCTGAAAATATGTCTTAAACTATGGCTTAGAATTTTGTAGCTTATTTTATTTTGTGGCTTAGTTTTAAACACATTTTAAAGAGTTCTTTAAAGCCATAAATATATGAAATACCTTTGTAAAATATTTAAGTTTTTATATTAAACCCTTAAATTTAATTTATTATCCTAGTAAGAGTCCCATAAATTCGTTCTATTAAGGCTGAAGGAGCAGCTTCCTTTTGGTATTGGTTTCTTTTTAGCTCTTGGCTGCCTTCAAGGTGACTTGCCATTGATTTCGCTTATTATTATGGCTGTTTTTTTTTCTTATTTTTTTATTCTGCATTCTTCCTTCCTCCGCGGGGTAAGTAGGTGCTCCTTGAGCTCCGTGGAGCGCGGCAAGGATTTAATTTTATTGCCACAGGGAATGCCGCACCACCACCGGTGACTTATTGTGCTGATATGATTAAGTGGTTCGCTGGTTCCGAGCCGCTGACTCTGTCGGCTTTTATGACAAGTGCAGGAGATCTTGGGGCCAAAGATTGGAGTCACAAGGGGGGGGGGGGGGGGGGGGGGGGGGGGTGGGGTGGCTATAACTCCCTGGCTTTGGATGCTCTGGCATGTCCCCCTTCTGGCTTTTTGCAGTCGATTTGATTGATGCAACATGTTGAGAGACACATTTGAATGGCAACATTATCAAGACAACAAATTTCGTCACAGAGCCTTAAATTATATATATATTTTAGAGGATTTTGGGATGATAAAGTATTAAGTATTGAGAAAATAAGAGCCCTAATTTATATACATATTTTTTTTTATGTATTTTAGGATAATAAAGTATAAGGTATAGAGAAAATAAAGCAATGCTGTGCAAAATGTTGAGTTATTTACTTATCAAGAAATATTTAGTAAATAACTTTTGCCAGGCAACAAATTCTTGTGCCTTTCCTTACAGAATTTTATTTTATAAATATTTTTTTTAAGGATTATTAATAACATAAAGTTAGGAATATTTAAAAGATAAAGGAATGTCAAGGAATATGTTGAGAAACACATTTTCCTGAAAACATTTATTAACCAACATTTACCTGGCAATGGTTTCTAGTAAATTCCCCCACAAAATTATAGTTTATATATATATTTTCTAGGAATATATAAGGTGTATATTTTAGGCATTAATTTAATTTTTTAATTTATAAATTTAAGCTACACTGTAAACCCTTTTTCTTTTGTTTTCTTTTCTGTTTTCTAACAGAAAAAAATCCCTTTTAGAGGCAACGATTTTCACCAGTCTCTAACCTGCTATCCTGTAGTATTTCCTCCCTCTTTTAAAGCCACATTTTCCCCGACTTTAAATTTCATTTTGATTCGTTTTGATTTCATTTGATTTTCCCCGCTTCCCCCGTGCACCTCGAAAGTTTAGTTCCCCCCGCCGACTGACACAATTGATTGAAATTAGATGAGCTTTTCATAATACAGGACCTAAGCCGCAGCTCGCTGCTTCGTGTGTGCGTGTGCGTTTTCCATTAACTTACAGGCAGGTCCTTAACCCCCCCCCCCCCCCCACACCCCTCCCACAGCATTGTGAGACTGGCAGGTAAAAGTTTGCTCAGCTTTTGCGGAGCGGCGGCAACGCTAATATCGCTCAAGTTGCCACCGACTTTGTGCCAAATTGGTTATTAAAAGAGTCAACTAGTACGAGCCAGAAATAAATTGAGAGAGCAGCGAAGAGCGAATTTCCTCGCACAAGCAGTTGGAAAATAATAATGGCGGCAACTTCGAAGGGGGACCATCACCAGCATCATCGTCATCGTTATCGTCTTCTTCGAGCTGCCTTACAAGTTGCAACTGCCTTTCGTTATTGCATTCGATGGACCTTGGTGGCAAGTGCTGGCAAAAGTATTTTGACAATGTGTGTAGTCCTAGCAGCACACACAAAGGACATTTGTGTTGGCAGGAAATGCGAAATTAATTTCGATAGAGAGCGATAACGATTGCAACGATAAAAGGGTAATGGAAAACTAGCAAGAAAAATATATAAAAAATAAATTAGAAACAAAATAAATGAAATAATTGTCTAGTTAATAGGTTGCTATTTTTCCTGCTTTAAAAACTAGAATTGTTGAGAACTATAATTACTTTAAAGGTATGAGAATGAGGTTTGAGATTGTCCCAAAAATGTAGACAAATTTTTAAAAGATTTTTGAGTGACTCCTGTGACTCTTCTATTGCACAAAACACCTGGAAACCTATTAAGGGAAAAGGTGACCAGGAAAAACCATTAGGAAAATTCATTTCCTAGCTGCATTCCACTCTCACTCTCTCTCTTTACTTTCCCCTCTCTCACCCTCTCGAATCAATTGTCTTTTACGGCAAGAAGGTCGTTAGAAGCTTTCGAACTAATTGAGTAATTTGCTCACCTTGATTGCTTGGCGAGGGGAGTTTATATAGTTGCGAAGCAAGCAGGAACCAGCCCCTAACACGCCTCCTTGTACACACACACACACACTCTGCACCATTTGCACGTTCATTATTTCGCACTAATTAACGTTTCGCGACAAAAGGTGGCGATGTATTTTCACAACTGCTGTTGCAGCACGGCAACTGCAGCCGGCTTTTACTGCTGCTGCACTGGGAGAAAAAATATATCCTAATGAGAGAGAAAATTGCATACTTATTTAAGGCAAATATCAAAGATTTTTCAAAAAATTTCAGGCACTTTTTGAGCTTTTTACAAAAAAGAAATTAAATTAATTGCTGGGAATATGTGTAAATAAAATTTAAAAATAAGTTTAAAATATATTTCCATATATTTGTAAATATAATTATTTTGTTAAAAGCCTTGTAAAACATTTTTTTATCTGTGCAAATAATTTCAAAGATTTTTCAAACATTTTCAGGCACTTTCTGAGCTTGCTTAAAATTTAATTAATGACTATAAATATGTGTAAATAATATTTTAAAAAAAGTCTTAAATATATTTCCAAATATTTGTAAATATTATTTTATTGAAGCCTTTGTTGAACATTTTAAAATCTGTGCATAAAATATCAAAGTTTATTTAAACATTTTCAGGCACATTGTTGAGCTTTCTACAATTAGAAAATTAAATGTATTCCTACAAATATGTTTAAATAATATGATAAGAACTTTCAAAATATATTTTTGAATATTTTAAAATATTATTAAACTAATTAAATTTATTTCTGTATAATTTTATTTAATTTAAGGCACTTTTTGAGCTTTCCCCAAACAAAACATTAAATTCATGGCTGGAAAAATGTATAAATAATATTAAAAAAAATTTTTAAAATATATTTCCAAATATTTGTACATATCATAAATTAAATTCAACCCTTTTTTCCCACAGTGCACGTGCTGCCGCCACTTGACGCGGGCCACTCGACGATGTGGGCGGGCTTCGCCTTAATTGCTGTTTATGAGCGGGTTGGCCCAGTAATTAAACAATTTCTTTTTGGCCCGGCCCGGCAAACAGTTTCACTAACCAGGAAAAGGCAGCCAGCAGAAGCGGAGGGAGGCAAAAAATAAATAAAAAACACACACTCGCGTCTGGTACAAATATTAAAAAAAAAAAAAAACAAAACATTCTGCTTATATTGAGATATACAAGTTGACAAATAAATTAGCAAATTGTGGAAAACATGTATGTATATGTATATTAGTGGGAGGGGGCTGAAGGCATCCTCTGGCTGTGTCCTGGCTCTGCCTAGACCTTCTCCGCCGCATTCCTTTCGATGTAATAGGGCGCCGCCCCGAGCTCCTTGCACTTGTAGCGCAGCTTGCAGCACTCGGGGAAGGGTTCGCCGGGCTTTATCCTTTCGCCGCGATTGCAGTTCTCGATGCGCAGCTTGCCACAGCTAGGGAGATGGAAAAAATATATAATATTATAATATATATATTTTAATTCAAGAAAAAAGTGAATTTAAATAAACGAAAGGACTTGAAAACAATGAAAATAAAGGTGGTTGTAAGGCGCAGTCTTTGGTATTTTTAGGAATTTAATTTTCAAAATTAATTAAATATGTAAATAGATATTTTATTTTAAAAATTAGTATACTTAATAAATTAATATATACTATTTAAGGCTGTAAATAAATATAAGTAAAAAGTTTTTCATATATGTTCTAAGACTGACAGAACTTAAGAACAAGATTCCCTTAAAAATTGCACAAGTTTCCTAAGAAAAGTCTAGTAAATCTATAAAAATATTACTTAATTATTAAATCAAGATATTAATAATTTGAAAACTATTCAAAATATTTAAAAAATAATAAATTAGTTACAACTTCCCTTTCATTTACAAAACCCTACTTGCCTTGCTGTTAACTAAACAACTTCAAAATGATTTCTAATGAACTTTTAACTCAAACAGCTTAACAACCAGTTTTTGTCTAAGCTTTGTCGCGGAAAATCATCTTTAGTTTTTGGTGTGGAAATTCTAGGAAAATCGTCGTTGGATTCAGGGCATTCTTGTAAACACTGTCCTTGTGCTTAAAAGATTTCGAAAAAAGGTTCAGATCAAAAGGGATAACGCGTTGCCGTCGCTCAAGGAACTTTTTGTCAAAGCTTACAGAAAATATGTTACCCAAAAAAAAAAAAACACAAAACACAAAATAAAAAATAAAAAAAAATGAGAAACACTTAAAACGTGAAGAGCAAATCCCATTTGGGATCTGGGGCAAAACTTTTAGTTTCCCTCAATTTATTTTCGTCTCCTCAACGCGAAAAGCCGCAGAGCCCCAAGCCGCAGCCTCCTTGCCCTCCGCCCGGAACATTCATTTAGCTCTCTCCGCCTCGCTCTCGGCTCTTTGGCTTGACCTACAAATTACAGTCTCATCTCGAGGCTGAAACCAGAAGCTGGGAGCTGGGAGCTGAAGCTGGGAGCTAGTAGGAGCTAAGAGCTGGGAGCTGGGAGCTGGAACCTGGCAGCCGCCTCAAACTGAAACTAAAACTCAGCTCAAAGTCGCAGTCGCAAGTTGTTGACATCGCGTCATCGAGGGTCTGATGTGTGTGTGTCTTATCAGTGACAGACACTGAGCCAAAAAAATGGTCATAATAAGAGCATAAATATATGTTTTAGGGAACTAAAAAAATAATATTAAAAGATAAAGGAAAACCTTAGACAAGAAGAGACAAAGAAAGTCTTACCAGCTATGCGAATTCCTTTGAAGGACCTAAGAAGTTCTTTCCTATTTCTTTCCTATTTCTTCTCAATTCTATTATTTATTCCCTTATTTTTCCCAGTGCCTGTAGGTGAAGGTATCAGGGCCAAGTCGCTGTACAAACACCAACGAAAACTCACCCCTCGATAAGTATGGAGCCGTCCTTGTTGCATGTCAGCCGCTGACACGGCGAGATGCCATTGTTGACGCCCAGCTCCAGGACATCGCCGCGATATATGCACTTGCCGGGATTCTCTGTGTGTGGGTTGTGTGGGTATAGTATATATAGACAATATAGATCCGGTTTTGTACCTGCATCCGCCGGTATCAGGCCCGAGTAGCCGCTCACCTGGGCGAGCGTCGAGAGCAGGGCAATAATGGCGATAGCCGCCAGCAGGGGCTTCGGCGTGTTCCGGCGGTTTCCGTTGCGCTCCGGGTACATTGTGACCGCGTTCGTGTTCCAAACTGCACTGACTGGGACCCGGACTCCGATCGTCGATGTCTACTCCGGCGAGCTCGCAAAGATTGCCGAGCGAGAGATTCATCAATTGGTTTTTGAAACCAAAAATACCCAGTACCTAATGGGAGCTAAGGGGGGAAGTATATATTGTTTGTATATGTTTAAAGTGAAAGAAAAGAAAAGCAGCTAACTTTGGGAAGCTTTTAAATTAGATAGGAATAAATCAGAATACAAAATCAATTATAGCTAAGTAAAAATTGTATAGTTTAAATTCGAAATGCTTTTCTTTTTTAATTTTTAAAAGTCTAAAAAACTAGCATATGGAATTAATATATACAAAAAATTAGTGTTTTATTTTTATCACTTTTTAAATTATATAAAAATTTGGTATATATTTTGTACTGATTCCATTCTTTTATTTTCTATTAATTAAGCCTTTCATTGTTAATAAAAATATACATATAGTAATTAATCATTCCTTTAATGCTCACCACGGAAATCTAAAATTTCCTAATTTTTAGTTACTTTAAATAAATATTATTTAAATTATATTTTTTGGTTAAATCAAAGTTTTTAAAATATCATAAGTAAGCCAAAAATGCATTTATTTCAATTCTGTAAACGGTGTTATGTTAGTTTTAAGACGGTTAATAAATGTGCTTATAAAATTTAAGTTTTAAAAAAATTAAATTTTTTTTCCATTTTTGAAAAATTTAATGATGTAACCCCTTATAAAATTTTGAAAAATATTACAAAATTTTTTATTCTTTAAAACATAGCTAGATCGATTCAGCTGTTGATGCTGATCAAGAATATATATGATTTATAGGGTCGCAAATGACTTCTTCACTGAATAAAATTATAAAAACAGGCAAGAGTAAAAAATATTGTAAACAAATAAATATGATAATAGTAAAATAATAAAAAATTTAAATGGCCAAATATCAAAGAAAATATATTCTAACATTTGTAGAAATTTTATTTAGAGTAAAAACATAGCTAGAAAAATATTTATTAAGCTAAAGACGTTTACATTTTGTCATAAATAAATGTACTAATTAAATTAATTACTAGAAAACCCACTGATTCTATGTTTATAGTGTGTTCCTTCTGGCAGATACATTTTTTGACTTCGGTATTAGTATAATAAAATATATAATCTCTAAAGGCAGAAATAATAAAGAAAGTACATTTAATTCCTCAAAAATAATCTCTAAGAAAACCCGCTTATAAACCAAAATTTAATACTAATTTCCCAGAAATAAATGAAATCCCCATGGGTATCCCCTAGTCGAGCTGATCTTGCCAGTTGTGTTTGTTTGCGTTTTTGTTTTCGGCTTCCGTTGATTAATGTGTATTACTATTTAATTGAAGACGCCACTCGCCTGTCTCTTGTCTCTGGGATTCTCAATTCTGGGATTCTCCGACTTCTCCGACATCTCTCGCAATTCATAATTCTCGTGGCGGGGTCAGGCGGTTTATCGGCTTTTCGGGGCCTTTCATTTACAGCACTTGGCTGCCTCAAAATTGTTCTAGAATGTTTGCACAATTAATGATGGCAACTACAAAGCGGAGATACAGATGCTCAGTCAGTGAGCTAGTTCTGGAATTCAATTAATTTCATTTAATTTAAGCAAAGTACTTTGTAGAGCGAAGAGGTGGCTTTCATTAAACCATATTGTCAACAGTTTTGGTCGTCAACTTTGGCAATCAGTTAACCGAAGGAGACACTTTCCGTTGCCCTTATGAAGTAATACACTTGCGAGTGCCTTAATTAAGACGCCTGCCAAGCTCTTTCTCTATTCAATTAGACGGACTTGATTGGCGCCATTTAAAGTATAGTGTGTAGTTTTTGGCAGGAAAAATCTTAATGAAATGCATTCGCATTCGCATTCACATTCGCATTCGTTGGCTTAACCCGCAGACAAGAGCAGACAAATGTTGTGGCAACTTGTGCAATCCAATTGAGACGAGACGAGAGGAGAGCAGAGCAGTCCTTGGTCTCCTCTTTTCAGGACACACCACGCACCACACAATGTTTGCCCTGCTGGCTATTAAATTTTTAATCAAGTTAAAGTGTTGTCAAACACTTCATTCGGTTCAGCCAGGCTTCTCCTCCTCTGCGCTCCATTCAGGACGGAGTCCCGCTCCATTTTCGGTGGCAAAAGGATATCCGAGAGATATGCATGTATATGTGTACATATGCTCGTATATAGTATGTGTGTTACGTTCATTTGGCGTCGTGTTAGTTATGCATGCATTCATTCGTTCATTCGGCGACATTCATTTCGTTTCATTGCATTTTCTTACAACTTTCCATGGCCCACAGAGGCAGCCACACACACCAGCGGCGGCTCCCCAGGATGGATGGAGGCATAACCGCATTGTGGAGGCGTCACCGCAGTTCGCCACCTCACCGCCTGAGGTACCAGTTCCACCCACAGTCCCTGTGGACGGACACTTGCTCCGTTCCTGGGGCTTCCCCCATTTTATGATGTAAGGCTTTCCTTGTCGCTTTCTTTTCCTTTTCCTGTTACCCCTTGATGGGAAGGTGGAGCTTCTTAGGCTAAGCTGCGGGAATGTAAAGAAATTCTTGCTATAATTTATAATTTATAATTTAATTTATAATTTATATAAAAATAAAGTGATTTTCTAAAGATTTTCCTATGAAAATGTAAGCAAATATTTTCATCTTTATTTTGATAATAAAAATAATATAAATTTCACATTCAACGAAGATGTAAATTACATTTACTGATTGTAAAATATATCCCTAATTTTATTTAACTTAATACTTAATTAATTTACCATAAAAAATAAAACAGGGTAAATGCTAATCAAAACCAAAACCTTTTCGCTGCACTCTTGGGGAGTTCCCTGTTTTTTTTTTTCTTTTCCTTCCATGTACCTTGCCTGTTCGCTTTTGTGGTAAATGAAATGCAAATAAATTGTCAACTGCAGCTAAATAAAATTTTAATTTATAAGGGCTTTGACTAGCAGCATTCATTGTGGCAAGGAGACTACGGGGTGTACCTCGAGGAATGTGAAAGCAGCTAAAAAACATCTAGGTAAGTAATTGGACCGGAAGAAGGGTTTTCGTTTTGCTTGTCATTTGAATGTTGTCAATATTTATTGGAAATGGAGATTGATGGGCAAAGCATAACATTATTTTCTTTCGTTTCCATAAGTTTGTAGCGTTAAATCGTTGATACCAATTAATTTTTGATTTTAAATATTTGTATAGTTTTGTAGATAAATTAATAATCTCTCACCTTGTTCATAAAAAAGTACCATAGAATAGGTCTCAAGTTAAATGTGTGGAAATTGCTGCAAAATAATAATAAAATCGGTTACACATTGATAAATTTTTCGATAAATATTCACCTTTTACGCATGGAAAATAATCCTTATATTCGATAAATATAGATAGGTTCGCGAGGAAGCTAAGAAAATAGCTTGCTTGAGCCTTACTGGTTTAATAAATTCACAATTATTTCGATGTTCGATAAATATCGATAAACTGCTGTCTGAGCAGCGATAACCTTGCTTGGTTGATCAGTCACAACTGCTTGCGTCGAGTAAGTGAGCCACAAAGCGGGTTCGTAGCCCCGTTTTGGCCCTGCTCTGCCCCATTAACCCCCCTCAAACATACACCCCACACACACACGCACACCCCACACACACACTCATGCGCACACACTCGCACTGGCACCCCAAATGCTAATTCGCATTTGATTATTTAAATTAGCGAATTGAGTGACAGGCGAAGGGGGGATGAGCACCCAGGGGAGGCAGTGCCTCAAATTGAATAGTTTGTGCGCCAATGTCCATCGCAAAAGATCCAAAAATAAACGCTGGCCATGCTGCAAAACGATGGAACGCTTGAACGCTGGTGACTCTGGAGCACATCGGATTGTCGAGCGGATCGGCAGTGCTTTGGGAGACAGCGAGGCGAATTCACTTTTGTTGGTTCTGAAAATGTATTCAGTGCAGGGGCGACATTCGCAGCGGCAACGAAAGCGACAGCCATAACACACACCGTACACACACAACGCACTCTGCACACACCACCACCCACCCTCGCACACACCGCACACAGATTGAGATACGGATACGGATACGGATACGGATACGGGCACGCACTGGGACAGCATCGAAAGAAAGAAAGTGGCCAAGGAAGGGAGCAGTCAGCCGTCAGCCGTCAGCTGTCAGCAGCCAGAGGAAGCAGCCAGCAGGAGCAGCCAGCCAGGACTAGCTTCGGTGTGTGTGTGTGCGTGTGTGCAGCGGAAATGGCCAAATTAGTGACTTACATCTTCATCGTCAGCTCGCTGGTGCTCTGGTACCTCCTGCTCTTCGGCGGCCGCAGCGGAGGCATCGGTGGCATCCGGGGCGTGGATGCCACCAACGGGCATGGGGGACAGCTGGAGGGGCGAGATTTTCACCATCATGGCGGCAGTCATCATATACGCCGTAAGTAGCTGCTCAACCGGATGTGAGAATATTAAAAGTAACGAGAATTTATCGGAAAATGATCGATTAATGTGTGAATAACAAGGGAAATATGTTATTCAAGGTGTGTAAAATCCTAAGAGTATAAAAATAAGCATTAAAAATGTGCTAAATTACTTATTAGGTATACATATTTAAAAGGTATCGATAGCAAACCATAACAGCTCAACATAACCATGAAATCGAGGGGAGTTGATATCGATTTTTTGAATTATCTTTACTAAGAGCGAGGATTCAGTATAGAAAATATTATAAATTATATATTTTAATGAATTTTAAATTATTATCGATAGCAAATATACGATAACTAAGAAATCGAAGTAGTTTTTTCTAGATTTTCTGCAAATCATTCAAGAAAAAGTACGTTATTTTGATAGGAAGTAATTTGTGTGTCGTTATATACATAAATTATGATTGTGAAACCCCTTAAAATAAATCGTTAACTCGATAACTTTCCGATTTTTAATGGCTTCATCGATTCACAGGTAACATCAACCACTGCTGGCGTCGCTACGATGGCTACAATCTGCAGAACACCGTTGTCAACAAGAAGGAGCAGCTGAAGAAGCCGTACGGCATATTGTGCAACTTCAAGTGCACCTGGTTCTTCACCGTCAGGTAATTGTTTTTTTTTGTTCCATCTTGAATTTCTCACTCTCTCTCTCTCTCTCTCTCTATTTTTTCCCTTTATTGTACTGCAGCTTTCCCACTTGCGAGTTCATCTACGACTACAAGTTATCCTGCGTGCTGTTCACGTCACTGCCCGACTGTACCAGCGTCAAGTGTACGCTTCTAAACTACTTTGAGTAACTAACTAGTGTGTATTTGTGGCGAGTGTAAACCTAATAGTTAATAAGTGCTTTTTTTTCATAGCATAAGTCTGATTACTACTAGATTTTATATGGGGATATGTAGAGGGCGAGGATGTACTATTAATACAAACATATTATAATAATAATTTATGAACATGTGTTGTTTTATTGGTAAGGGATTTATTGAGAGTTAAATATTAAATCTTGGAACTTCTTTCATATTTTTACAAACTTTTTGAAGATCATTTCAGTGTAAAAAGTGACTTCCTTGAGTGCATTTCTTAACAAACTAAAAGAAAACTCCCATAACTTCTGGCTTTTAAGAGTTTCCTTCCTTTCTGGCTTATGATTTCCTGGCTAAAATGTTTTTACTTAATCAAATGTCACACCATGCTTCCAGATGGAAATATTATATATATATAGTATGTTCAGTTCTATATATATTCCGTAAGCCACAAACTAGCTTGTGTGCCAAAGTTGCACTCCCTCAGTTAAAGCCAGTTCGCTGTTCGCACTCCATTTGATGATGGCAAAGTTGAAAAGCCACAAAAGCTATCAATGGACCCATCCAAACCAGGCAGGGGCCACGCCCAATTACCTGGCCACACACACACTTACTACACATATACCTTAACCGCCCAAAAAGCAATCCACTTTTTGTAGTAAACAAATTTGAAACACTTTGTTAGCAACGTCATTTTTTCCCAGAGCTACCAGAGTTCCAGCTTCCAGTCTCCATCCTCCATCCTCCCTGGTTAAAAGCTATATATCCGTTCAACTTGATGGCTGGCAAGCGGAATGAGGGGGCGTTAACCAAACTTGGTTAGTACCCATGCATAGGATCCAGAGGAGTTGAGCTGGGTACCTGAACTCGGCGAACTTCGGCCGCAAATAAATCGTTCGACATTTATAAGCCAGTCAAAGTTATGCCAAAGCGTTTCCCGAACCCTGGAAGAGCTGCAAGAGCTGTAGACCGGCAGAGGTGGGGTTGTGTCAGGTGGCTCTGGCTAAAAATAAGATAAATTATGTGGCCATAGTCAATGGAGCTGTTAACTGGCGCACCTGAGTCGCGGACGGGTTACAATCTACTTGGGGAAGGGGTTGGAGTTCCCATTTCCCTATTTTCCAGCTCCCACGAATGGTTACCCACGGTTAGGAGGAGGAAGAGCAGGAGGAGGAGGTGCTCGTGGAGGCCCACTCAAACGCCAGATGGGGCCGCCGCCGCGCACTTTAATGGAATCAAACGAAATGACATTGATCGCTGAAGGCCAATGGACCCGCAGAAGCAGAAGATCAAGCGATCTCTCGACTCGTTTCGGCGGTACTCGTAACTGGGATTTGGGTCGTGGTCGTTGTGCGTTGCTATATATATATATAGTATATAGTATATATATATATTATGCAGTATATAGTGTGTTGTACGCAGTGTGTACTACGTAATGTGCCACAGATCGTAGTGCGTAGTTGACTTTATTGCGTTGACTGCGTCGGCGGTGGCTTCTATTTCAATGTTGATTGGCAAATTACGGCAATTTCTGAGTGGGGCTCTGGGAATTAGATTATTTTGAAATAGTTATAAACAAATTAATTACGACGAAATTGTACAGGCATCTGGGTTTTTTTTTGTAGGGGCACTAAAGTGCATATATTTCTACCCTTAAAATGGATTAAAATTGTGTCTAAATATGCATTATATGGGGAGTCTTGGTTTTATATTAAGCAATCACTTATACTTAGAAAGTAAATCCATAAAAATAACTTTTTTTATTTAGGATATATGGAAGAAATATTAAAAACTTTGATAAAATATTAAAGGAAGGTTCTTTTTATATAATTTTTAACCACTTAAGCTGTTACTTTCTTCTTCTTTTCAAAAGAAAAATAAATATTAAACATGCACTATTACATATTAAAATATATTCTATTTATTTTTATTATTATTTTAATTTATTTCTATAATATCTATTATAATCCCATTTAAAAATCAATTTCCCATCTATTAGATACATCATCAGTCATGTGAACCTCAGTTTAAGGTGCAAATGAATCACTGGAATCATTATGAATAATGCCGAGTGATTGTTTGACTCGATTCCCTGATTGATTGACTCATTATGCTGATTTTAAGTGGACACAGAAAAAAGCATGCTGCATTCCCCGGACTGCACTCTGCCGGAGCACCGAAATGGGTTGAGAAGAGAGAGGTTGAGAGGAGAGAGGTTGAGAGGAGAGAGGTTGAGAGGAGAGAGGCCAGATGAGATGAGCGATAGCCGACTGATTGAGCCACACAAGAGAGCTGTCAACACGAGGCGTCTATGGGAGCCGAAACTGAAACCGAAATGGAAACCGAAAACGAAACTAAAAAAAACGAAACCGAAACCGGGGAGACGGGGAATGGAAAACGAGGATGCCAAAGTGTGACTGGTACTCTGCCTGTTGCCCGTGGGTCTACACTGGGAAATATATAAATTAATACAGATAAGATAAAGACATTAACAGAGAAATGGATAAAAAAGCCTACAGAGAGAGGGACACATAGACAAGACAAGCAGGTCGTTGCTGTTACATAAATGTATTTTCTGTTAACATTTCCCAGTTTTATTTTCCTGATAATAAAACACAATATTCTAAGCTTTTTCCCAGTGTAATAATCACATTAGAGAGCCCCCAGATGGGTGGCAAACTCAGGAGAAGAAGGTAGAGGTATCGCTGGCAGACCTGGCGGCGGCAGGGGGTCGGTTACCCACACAGCCGCACGCGATAATTTATCAATTGGCATCAATTTAGGCACAGGCACAGGCACTGGTCCAGGCACTGGCACAGGCACCAGCTCGTGGCATTTCTTTGCCATTCGTCGTGCTCCGGCTGTGTGTTTACACTTTTTCCCTCCGCATTCGGATACGCGCTCGCTCCGCTGGCGCTGATTTTTTTTTGGCACACTCGCGGTTAAAGCCGCGCCGAGACATCCACGCAGAGCACCGAAAGCATTCCCGTAGTCCAAGTCGCTCCATGGCAGGCCCAGGCTCTGACTCCGGCTCAGGCTCCTATACAGTTTCAAGTCCAGAGTGCAATTTCGATACCGATTGCAATTCCGTCGGCGGTTGTGCTTACGATTGTTGTGCAATGGCCGATAAGTCGATAAACGAAACGGGAGCGTCAACAACAACAACTGTAATAAATACACGCAGAGGCACCACAACAATCGCATTTATATTGCTATTAATACTCTGCTGTTTATGTGATTACAACTATGGAAGTATGTAGTTTTTAACCCTTTAGTTAGCTACCTTCTTTTTGCTTTTGTTTTTTTTTTATTTGTGGTGAAAGTTTAATCAGTGAAAAGTAATGATAAGTTGCTCATACGCACTGTGATACCTCATACGCACCGTGGTCCATCCAAAGAAAACTGTCTGCTGAGCATGTTGTGATAATAAATGGTGTTTAAGTTACTAAAATTATGCATTTATTAACTGAAAAGGGAGTTTAATGTGTTTTATTAGCCTTCTTTTAATATTATTTAAACTGATTTTATATCAGAAAAATTAAAGAAATTTTTTTTTATGGTGATAAATTCATTTATATTTGCTTACTTTTAATGTAAACAGGCAAAAGTCAACTAGGAATGTAAAAATAATAATTAATTGCCTAAATATAACATATTATGTATTTTAAATTAATGATATATCATTAAAATTAATTAATTAAGTACAATGGGAGAAGTAAATATATTTTTACTCTAATCAATTTACTTTCTAATTATTTATTTCCAAGTTTTTAAATAGTCAGAAAAGTCTGTTTAATACCAAATTAAATGAATAGCTAAAAAAATAAATAAATTAATTAATAAGGATAGAAGAATCAGTTTAAATGATTTTAAACTCCAGCTGAATTTTTGTAAAAAAGAAAGTACTTCTTGAACTTGCCTGAAAGTTAATGGTTTTATTTAAGAAATCAGCTGAAAATACACTGCTATCTCAAATCAGCTAGGATATATGCTCCGTCTTAATTCTTTATTTATAAATATTTTACAGGCTGGGCTTCGCAGTGCTGGAGGAAGCACAACTCGGGCTCGATCCAAACGCCAGACGGGGAATTCAAGCGACCCTTTGGCATACTCTGCACATATCGCTGCTTTCTCTGGTTTCCGCCGATGTAAGTTATGCAATCAGCAGCAGCTAGCACCATTCCCTGCCATTGAAATCCACAATATCCACACAATATATATATATATATATATATATATACACAGTATAGATGCACCCAAAGACCACCCACTCACGCTGCAATTTGCAATTTATGCATGCCTCTGTTATTTCGTAGTGTGAATTGCATTTTAAAATAAACTTGTTTGGCTTTTGCTTGGGGTTTGCTTTTCGGACTTGAGCTCGGGGCCACGTAACGCTCTTCGTACATACATATATATCGATGTACACAGATATATGTGTATATACCGAGTGGCATTTGAATTGCATAACAATTAAAATGGCCGCTGGCAGCATTGTTTCTTTTTTTGGCGAAGAGCTGTTATGGCCATCGCCATCGGAATAAATATTATATCAGTTCCATAGCACTCATATCCCCCTCTTTCGCTCTCTCAGCTTCGTTTGGTATATATATAAAATCCTTTTGGCTTATGGTTTATTGTTTTTTTGCCTTTCAGTTATCCCTACTGCGAATTCATATTCGATCTGCGGCTATCGCGGCACTTCACCTCCTTCCCGGACTGCTACGAGATTCGCTGCAACGAGACCTTCTCCTTCTTCGGCAAGGAACCCAACTTCTGAGGACTCGCTGGGACATCAGCTGCGCCTTCTCGTCTTTCCTCTTCATCAGTCTTTTTTTTGTTTTTTTTTTTTTCGTAAATACTTCCTCTGACTAAGAATTGTATGCTTCAATAAATATGGGTTACTGCATAAAACAAGTGAATGGTTTTGTTTTTATTTTATTTGTTCTTTTTTTTTAATAAAATGTGAAGGTTAAGGTTAAGTCATGGAAAGAGACACTGGACAGTGTAACTGGAAACATATTGGAAGGTAAGTGTGACTAGGAGCAGGATCATTACTCCTTAATTTTTGTTAATTGAATTAATAATTATTTCCCACATATATTACATTTTAAAAATATTTTAAAGGATCATGAGAATATAAAAATTAAATTTTCCAAAAATATTTACCCCTTTTACAATTTTTTAAACATTCTGTACAATTTTTACATTCTATTTTTTTAAAATACTTTTTTTTTATTAATTATTATTATTAATTAACTAACATATTAATGGCTCAGCGGAATATATAATACTTACATCAATCACAGTATTTTTTATAAATTTACACCTTTAATAAAACCTTAAATATTCATATTTTTTGTGTCAATATTTATCGATATTTTTATTTGTTTATTTTTGTGCCAAAACCAAGCTTAAAAAACTCATAACTAAGTCAAAAATGCCTTAATTTAAATTTGGAAAGAAGTTCTATGCTAGTTTTTATTAGATTAATAAATATGCATACTGAATGCAAAATTTTAAAAAATTAAGTTTTTTTTTTGAATTTTGACAATTTTTATGATGTTACCCCTTATAAAATTTCGAAAAAAATTTTAAAATTTTTTTTCCTTTCGGTCAAGGCTAGATCGATTTGGCTTTTAATGCTGATCAAGAATATATATGATTTATAGGGTCGGAAATGATTTCTTCAATGAGTTTTAGTCAAAAAAACAAATTTTTAATGCCCTGAAAGGATATAAAGACTTTTAATTATTTTAGAATGATTTCTAAGCTTCTAGAAATTTTTTCCACTAAGAAAATATTCCAAATTTGTATATAACAATTAGTTATATTTAATAATATATATTTAAGCTGTGTTTTAATTTATTTTACGACCTTCTAGCAAGTCCCACTCATTTCTTTTAATGAAATTAGACCGCTTCAAGGACCTTAAGCTACTTGAAAAGTTTGTATTGATATTCCGACACCCTTTCAAGTGCCCGTCTCTCGCCTGTACTAGGAGTCATTAATGCTGATTGCTTTCAAATCTCACATTGCCTGAGTCTCAAGGAGTCCATGATGAATTGTCCTTGCCTCCGACCGTTCTCATTCCACCACTCCGCCGCCATATGGTGCCACTCGAGGTGGAGACCTCTTGAGAGGTGTTCATTGCCTTGACGCTTCAGGCTGCAGGCAATTTCCTTTACTTTCCTTTTCGGCTGGCTTTTAGTTTATTTCCGGTTTCGTAATAAGGGACACAAACAAATAAACAAAGGCCAGGGGACAAAAGGGCGGTGCGCAGATACAGATATACTAGTATGTAGTACGGCCCAGCAGCCAAGGCCTAACCTCATTCAATTCACAAATATTTGCATACAAATTAGCATTCTAATTGACTCGGTCGTCCCGAAAATAAAGTAACCAACTCGCAGGCATTCGACGGGGAGGTCCTTTCGCTTCCCTGGCTGCATGTGATTTGCCAAAAAGGACCAGCGGGGTGGATGGATGGGTAACCTGTGTCCATTGTCTTGGCGGCTGTGTTTGTACACCTTAAGAAATTAAGGGGTTTTTTTTTAACAAGTAATTCGTTTGAAGTAAGTGTTTTGAAAGTTCTTAATTTAGAGAATTATTAGAAAGAAAAAATAGGGAAATCAAGGAGAGAAGGGATATAACTTTGATAAAATATTCATCTTTAAGTATTTATCACAAACTACTTGGTTTTGAGTGTTAAAAATATTTATCTTTAGGTATTTATTACAAGATTCTTAGTAATAAGGTTATGAAGGTTATAAAATCTTGAATATTTAATATTATATATTTATTTTCCAGTGTAGTTTTCCAAAGCTTAGCCTTCCCAGTTAATTGTTTGCTTAGTGTCATAAAAATACAGTTTACGCCTTCCACAACAACACGTACCGAAGGTCCCTCTCACGCCCCACGGAGCCACTTTCCCCCCCAGGTGGTCCGGTGTCTCCGGTGTCCTGTCTCCTGGTCCTTCATCCTTCAGATCTCTGCAGCCTCCACTGGCCTGGTCCAGCGATGTGGCTTAGCTCTTGGCAGTTGGAATGGGAATCGTTTTCGGGGGAATGGAAATGGCGGGCGATGGGGTGAAGTGGAGTGGATAACGGGGCACGTGCAAACAAAAGGTCGTCGCAGACAATGTTGTCGCTGAAAAACTTTTAACTTTTACAAACTTAATTGTTGCCCGCTCTAAATATAACGCAGCAGGTCCCCAAAGCCTTCTCCTTCGTCCTGTGGGTGGCAAGTTTCCGAGTGGCGAGTGGCAAGTGGCGAGTGGCAGGGGAATCGCCTTTGTGCCTTGGCGTTTGTATGGAATTTATGGCACTTGGGCTGCTTAAAGCTATATTTAATATTTTCACAATGGGAAATTAATAGAAACAGGCCCCTAAGAGGGTGGGTTCTAAGGAAAGGAATTTATAATGAATTTTACCTTTTTTTAAGCTCTTTGAAAATTAGAAATAAAAGCAGAGATGCAAGAAGATATTTAAAGTCTAACTTTCTAGCTTTAAATTACTTGATTATATTTTATTTAAATATATAAATTAAGCTTTGTCTTTGTTAGAAATTAAATTAAATATATATTCTATTTCATGCATGCTCAACATGGCGTATGCGTGATATTAACGCACCTAAAATATGATTAATTTCAAACGAAATTAAAAAGAAAACAACAAAACGCTGCGCCGCAAGTAAGCCCGCAAAGTACGCCCCAAAAAAAGGTCTCTAATAAATTAAATTATGGCGTTGCCCCGGAGATTTTCGGAATTGCAGGTGAAGTACGCAGCTAATTCGAGAGGCTGCCAAGCCGCTGAGCTGCCAAGCTGCCACGGTGGCGTATACGTGATGTGACGCATGTGCTGCAGCAGCTCCCTGAGAAAGCCCCCTCTCACCCCCTCAACTCAATCCAAATAAATATTCGGAATGCAATTACGCGTGGAATTTGGTAGCACTTATCGTGTCGCTTTTTGGCCACTGGCTGTTGTTGTTGCTGTTGCCGCGCGAAAACTTATTTAACTTTTTACGATGTCATTTGGGGGAAAGTTTGTAATCATTTTCGTTAGTGCATGCTTCAAAAATGGCAAAAGAAAAGATGCCAAGAAATTATTTATACGATTTCCAGACAGTTGAAAGTGTACGAGAGCTTGGAGTATAAATAAAACGCAGCGCTTTCTTATTCCTTTCGATCCAAGGAGTTTTCCCAGTCGCTCTCTGCCAGTCGAAGTTTTCCCAAAAATTTGTGCTTTCCACTTTTCCACTGCTCTTTCGCTCCCCCCCCACAAAGTTCTTCGAGTATTAGTGCGTGCAGCGATTCGAGAAGGCCGAGAAGATGAAACTTTTACTTTCCTTGCCGCACGGCAGCTTGTGGCGGCTGCAGTGCCTCCAATGCCAGCTTCAGCTCCAGCTCCTCCTGTTTATCCATTTACAGGTTCCCAGCAACAGCAGCTGCCTCCGAAAAACTTTGGGCTAATCCCTAGTCCCCAGCAGCCGGCAGCAAATCGAGGTGAGTGCAGCAGATTTACCAATTCATTAAGCCCTTCTGGCTTGTGGATCTATAACCTCTACGCTGTAAAAGGTTGCTCTGGTCCCCTCTGATTATTATCAAGTCCTTTGGCTTACTTATTTATATATATTTCAAGTTCCTCCTCGCCGTGTCATCTGTGGCAACCAACTGAGACATTATTTTTCTAATGCATCGCACAAGTTTTCTGTGTCTTTGCCTGCATGGGACAGCTCGGGGAAAAAAAGCTTTTAAGCTACTTAGGGGGTTTTTTTTTATCCTGCTGCTCCTGCAAGGAGGGAGCTAAAGACCCAGCTAATGAGTTGACAGACCACGCCCCCCAAAAAGAAGGGGAAGAGGAGGTGGGAAACTGGAAACAGATGGGTTACAAGTACTCGCATCCTGGATGTGAGAGGGAGCCATCTGGCCTCGCTGAACTTTGTCCTTGTGGGTCAAGCTGAAGTCAGCAGATGGACCTAAGAAAGCGTAATAAGAGCTAGTGGATCTGGGGAATATATTAAGAAAATTTTAATAATATTTAAAACAACTTGTAGGTACTTTTAATATGTTTAAAAATATTTTGTAGTTTCTATTTAATTTTTTTGTTTGAAATTTCAACTTGTAATAATAATATATTTATTTAGTTTTCTAAAAAAAACAATCAACAAAAAACAAGCCAGGCAAACCGATCGCAATTGAGTTTTATTGTTGGGCGGGCATTCCACACACACGGCACACACAACAAACAACACACAACACTTGCACTTGACATTATTGCGATGGTTGCGAAAAACAAATGATTATTATGACAAACTGTTTGCGGTGCGATCTCTCTCCCTCTCCGGTCTCTTGTTTCTCACATTAGGTGGGACCTGGAGCTGGACCAGCGACTGGCTGGGATTGGTTTAGGCTAAGCCTAAGCTTGCCTCGGATTGGATTGGGGGCATTAATCACGGGGCTAGCTTTGGTCTGGGTGATACAAAAAAAACGCAAAATTTGCATTGCAATTTTATTCTTGATTTAATCAAGTGCCGTGGCACAAACGCCAATTGAAGTACACACACAGTGGCGCGTCCAACGTTGCGTATACGTAATAATGACCAGACATTGGCTTGGTGTGAGCTTAGCGCGTAGTTTGCACCCGCCAGCCACCGAGTCACCACACCACCGAGATGTACCAGCTGGAGAAGATTTGGATCCTGCTGTGCCTGGCCCTGGTCGGCGTCCTTGGCTTTGGCCAGTTTCACATGAAGCACTATCAGTTGCAGCGCAACTACAACACGCAGGAGGACTCTGGGGAGAACGACAACAGTGTGCTAAGTGAGTGTGTCTCTGTATAAAATCTCCTTAAATTAATTGTGACTCCTCTTTTCCGTATAGGAACCTTCCGGCGCTGCATGTGGGAGCAGTCAAAGTTCCTGCCCCGCCGCCTCGTCCTGCTCAGCCTGTGCTCGAACCTCTTTTGCGAGAACAATCACATTATGCCCCGTTCCAGGTCTATTTTCGTAGTGGAAAAAATGTCTAGACCGAATGAGTAGTGTTGACCAATGCCATATCTAGCTAAGCATGTTCCAATCCCGCCTGCTGCATGCTCTTGAGCACCTCAAAAACCCCAAAGACACCATTTTAGAGCCAGAACTAATGCCATTTTTTGTGTGTGTGTGCTCCCATTGTTGTGCTCTCTTCCAGCTGCCTGGACATCCTGCCCGAGCAGTGCGAGCAGGGCGATGAGGAGGAGCTGATGTACAAGCCCTTCCCCGACTGCTGTCCGGTTTATTGCAACCTGAAGCGTCGGATGCAGCGCCTGCGCACCATGCACTTCCGTCATCGCCTGCTGCGCGACGGCTCCACGGGATCCACCGGCTCTGGATCCAGCACAGCCGGCGGCGATGGGCCCAGCAACTCGCTGCTCAGTGAGTTTGTCTACAACAATTACTAGGAGAAGCGGACGGGAAGGATAAGGAGATGGAGTTGGAGGAGTCAAGGACATGCCGGCGAATCAAATTATTCTGCGATTTGTGAACTTGACAACTTGGCAGTCACTGACAAGGGGATTCCTGCATTAAAGGCGTCATCGTTACACTGAGGGATAAAATGCTACCCTACGATTTTGTATTATAACATTACCTGGAATATAATCAGCAACATTCAAGGCTTAATCTTGATTTAAACAACTAAATATAAGACTAAAGATATATTATTATCAGCTAACTAACTTGTAAGTGTTTATTTTTGTTGGTCACATAGATGAACTGCGGCTTTGTATTGATCTGGAAATATATGAAATTAATTGAATTTTATTTTATTTTATTTATTTATTTTATTTTCAACTTGATACCCTTTCTCCTAGTGTATCAATTCAGGTGGCTGGACAGCCACTTGGTCCATAACTTGCTCTTCGCAGTGGGAATCTGCTCGAACTGGCGCTGTGTCACTCTTTTGATTTTGCGTCTAGACAGGCTCTCGAAAGGGTCGAAAGTTGGTAGTCCAAGTAGCCTTCTCCACCTCTCCTCATTAGGGTTAGTTTTTTGTTTTTTTTTTTTTTTTGTGGGTCTGGAAGCTAGAAGCTGTCGTGTCCTTGTTCTCTGGATAGATATATATATAGATATATATATAGCATCTCCTGCTGGGCTGCTTCCTGTTTCCGCTTATCGTTTTAACACTTTAACGTAGCAGATGCAGCTGCAGTGCTTCTGTCTTCATTTTTATCTGCAAACAAGCAATAAATTTTATTTTAATAAGCAACACTTTTGATAGCCAGCGCCACCGAGCTGCATCCATTCCATCTTCCCAGCCTTCTTGCTGTGGCTTCCTGCTTCCTGCATCCTGCATCCTGCATCCTGCTCCTCCTTCGCTCCAGTCCTGCTCTGGCTTGTGCTTGTCCCTGTCCTGGCTGCCATCGCTGGCGCATCCTTGCTGTGGCGCTGAAGTAAATACAAAAGATACTCGGCATCATCGGCTCACCGTTAGCTGCCATAATGTTGCGGTCCCAAGGCAGAGGCGTCGAGTCCTTTTTGGGAGGGGGTTTAGTTTCAGATAGAGCAACTGTACCATTAAAATAATTATATATAAAGATATATAGCTTGTTTCAAGGGAATATATGAATAGGAACTCTATTTAATGATGGCATATACAAATTAATAATAGAAATGCTATGAAAACTTTTGATTTAAATTGATAAAAATAATATAAATCCCACTTCAACTTGATTTAAGAATATAAATAATATATACTTTCAAACTAAAGTAATAAGTAATAGAATTGCTGTAAATATTTTGAGTATAACTTGATTTTAATTTAGAAAAAAGTCTAAAAAGTATAATTTGTATCTTTTACCTGCTTTAAATCTTTAAAGAAAACATTCTTAAAGTCCGCCATAAATAAGTTATGGAAATACTAAAAGTATTTAAAGTTAAACTCGATTAAGTGATACAAGACAGAACTTTTCTTAATTTAACAATTTAAACCTTTAATATAATATTATTTTGGTATATTACTTTATGTCTCCAGAACACATCTTTCTTCTCTGAGAATTATAAAATAAAGTACAAAATAAATGTAGACTTGATTCTCTGACTTTTAAAATCCCTGTAACTATTCAATAGCTTACTTAAATTCCTAAATAATAATAATAACATTTAATATTTATGAATAAGTCTAGAAAAAACGCCACTCGACCTGCAGACAAAGCAGCTCCAATCGCTGGCGGAAATTGTTTTCCTTTAAGCAGCGACAACAACTTAAGCCGATTGGCCAGATATACAAGCACATATATATTGAGCTCAATGCTACCTGCATCGGGCTTTTTGTTTACACATGACACAGGACACGGGACACGGGGATACAGGACTCGGGACTGCTGACTGACTGCAATAACTGGCGAAATCACAATGAGAGCGAGAGGGAAATTGCAAACAATTACGAGTCATTTGGCGGGACTTCTCCACGGCCCCTGACTGTGCCACGTCAATGTCTTTGGCTTTGTGGCGGCACGAGGCGGGAGGCGGGAGGCAGGACCCACTAACCAGTAACCAGTTCCACTTTCAGATCCCTGGATCCCCATGGACCATCCGCTGCCTCGTTTACTTTGTGTGCGGCTGCCACATCCTGGCGCAGCTCCTTCGCCTGCTCCTCCCCGGCGTCGTCTTCTTATTTTTTATGTGGCTTTATGCGGCAACATCTCATTGTGTGTCCTGTATGTGTTCGTGTTCGTGTCGGCAACGGTGTGTCCTTCTGTGTGCCTGTGTATGTGTGTGTGTGCCTTAGCTGCCTTGTCGTCCTTCTTGTACTCATTGTTGTTGCTGTTGCTGCTGCTTTTTTCTTTACTTTGTTGCACTTTGAAGATTATTGCACAATGCAATTTATATTTATCGTACGCTTTTAGTTCTAGCCGCTTTTTGTTTGGTCCACTCTAGGCGAAAATGGAGCTTATGCGCTGGCCAAATGAGGTTAACCCTAATCTTTATATCCTAAAGCTAAGCCTTTGACTTTGTGTGAGTTTTAAACATAAAAACTAAGCTAATTATAATTAGATTAAAATGTTAAAAAGTAGTTTTCAAAGGGAACTAAGAATTGTCTTGGTTTAATAAGTATTTAATTATATTTTTAATATTTATATTTAGTTTTTAGAGAGCATTCAAAGTTCTGAGTTTTTAGCTTTACGTTGATAATGTTTTTGTTTCATTTATGTCCTTGGTGATGCCATCATATATACTTGCTTGGTTGCCTGCAAAACACAACCAAGTACATGCCTTGCATCCTGGTGGCGCCTCCTAGCTGCTCCTCCTAGCTGCACCTCCTAGCTGCTGCTCCTGGCTCCTTGCTCCTGGTGGTGATGTGTGGACCTTCATACCTGCAGAGCAGGCAGTGAAAAGTGCATCTTGTGGGTGTAGTTCGGAGCTGGCTGGCATCCTACTTTATCTACTTTATCTGCATGTGGCCACATTGTGGCTGATTATAAAAATTCAATGCATTCATAATAGTGTTTTTGCTTTGCCCCGTCTTAGTGTGGCTTTTCCCTAAGCAAGACAAAGGAAAATTATAACTGACAACGCTGGCTTTTCCATCTTAAAGCAGCTCGGGTTTTAGTAATCTTTATTTGCTGTGTAAAAGCTAAACTTGGTTTGGTTTTGTGACAATTTTAATGGCCAAGGCGACCTTCGGTGAATCGAGTGAAATGCCAAAATGTCCATTAATTAACATTGGCTTGAGGAGAAACTTCTGGCTGAGCAGCAGCTCTCTCTCTCTCATCCCCAGTGGCGGATTTCGTCGCCCTCTTTTTTGTTGCCTTAACGGACTTTTCCAGCAATTTTTCCTTTCAGTTTTTCCCGGGCGCACACAATTAGGCAGCAGCGGACTTCTGGGCCAGAACTCAAAACTGTTGAGTTGTCGTCGTCGCAGCACTTTGAGTTTTGCGCTTATTGACATTCTTCAAAAAATATATATAAAAAGAAAGAAATATAAAAGAAGAAAAAGAGAGAGAGAGAGGGAGAGTGGCAACGAGACGGAGCAAGAGCACTAAATAACTTTTGAATGGAGTTAAAGTTTGGAATCAATAATGACGAGACAGATTTGCAGCGAGTGCTGGGAGTAGCTACCCTTTTTATTTGTTGACAAATGATGGTTGATCCTTACTTTGGGGTATTTTTTATATATTAAATAGGGGTGGGTTAGGGTTACATTTTATATAATAAAAAAATATATAATTGAGTGAACGTTAAGCTAAAATTTAAGTGTAATGGGACTTTGGACAAGGAAGTTATAAGAAAATTAAGTTTATCTTGAAGCTGTACCTATCAATCAATCAATAAGTTGCTAGGTAAGTTTATATTTTTATACACATTTTTATTACTTAAACTAACCAAAAAAAAAAAACACTGTTAATTATAAAAAAAATATATGTATTATAAATATATTTTGAGATACATTTCCATATAAACGCCAGTCTAGAAGCCTTCATAAACCAAGTTTATTGGCTAGCAACCCATTTTAATGAGGGCATCGGCGGCTGCCATTCCCATTGCATGCTCTGTGGAGCCTTCGGGCTCCAGGCACAGGATGTCCCGGCTGGTCTGGAGCAGCTTGACGACCTCCTTGAGCCGACGCTGGAACTCCTGCCGTGAGATCTGTCCCCGCTGCATGCCCATTTGGGCCAGAACCATCACAGGGGCATGCAGCTCGTACATGATGAGTCCTGGGAAGGGAAATATATATATAAGAGATCATGTTAAGGATAAAGTTTAAGCTTATATTTACCCCGTAGCCTTGTCAAACCGGGATCCAGGATATCAACGATTTCCAGAAACTCTCGGCAATAGGTCTCCTTGCGGGCTATATCCTCCGGCGACATTTCGGGCAGCAAATAACCCTCGATCCGGCCATATATCTGGCACAACGAGTACTTGGCCGAGAGCAGGAGATAGTGGTTGGGTCGCAGGACATTCCGATATCTAAGGGAAGGGGATAAGCAAAGGATTAGGTAACTAATAAAATAATATAAATGAAATTTATTATAGTTTCTTTTTTGAAAATGAATGAAGAAGCGACGAGGAGCTGCTGACTTTCTGGCAGGACTTTCTCCAGGACATGATTGGGCTAAAATGATTCTTGAAATTAGTAAAAAGCTGGCAGGAAGTATAGAGATTTTGCCAAGTGTAATGCCTGCCCCCTGGGGGGTACAAACCTTAGGAGGAACCTCTCCAGTCCGGGTATATCGTGGACATCTATGGACTCCAGGTCGTTGTTAATGCGGTCCAACAGGCGCTCCAGATCCTCAGAGCCCAGCCGGTGAGGGCAGCGATCGCAGCTAAAGGAATATATAAAATAAGATATAATTTCCGCTTGAAGGATATAACTATTCCCCGACTACTTACGCCCAGTCAGCGTCCTGTTCCAGTGGCTCCAATGCTCTGACTGTTCCCTCCCTGCAGGCAGAGCAGACCAAAGCACTGCAATCGCTGCCCAGCTCCCGGGGATCGGCACACCGCTCGCACCGGCACCAGAACAGCTTCCCCTCGTGCATAAAGGACCGCCGCTTAAGGGTGCCCTGCAGCGTGTACGCATAGCTGAGCGTCAGCGCTTCCCGCTCGCGCACGCGCCTCGAGGTGCGCAGCAGGATGGCATAGGACACCGGGTCGTCCGTGTGCGCCGTATTGGGGCGGCAGTCGTGCGCGAGCAGGAAGGCGCTCGGATATAGCGTCCGCGCCTTGGACCCGTTCTGGCCGATCTCGAAGCAATTCACATCCAGAATGCCGCACACCTCGTGCACCTGCTCCGCGCTCAGATCCTCCAGCCGCCAGTCGCGGCTCAGTCGCTGGACCACCTTCTCCTCGTAGTGCTGCCACAGCACCGCATTCTTGCGCCGCTCCTCCGTGTGCGATTCCATGCGGGTGATCAGCCGGAACTGCTCCGGATCGTGCTGGCGCAGCAGCAGGATGCGCACGATCATCACCAGTTCGTAAATATCGCGCACTTCCGCCGGACCGGCGCGTTCCGTAAGCAGTTCCCCCGCCGCCGCCTTTCGCTCGGCATACAGCTGGCACTCGGCGGCGGTGTGGCCATGACGATGACCCAACCCAGAGCAGGTGGGGCGGCACAGGGGCCAGGCACAGGCGGGACAGCGGTACTGATCCGAGGCGAGGGTAACCGGACGGTAGCAACCCAGGCAGACGGGATCGCCACTCACACAGGGTCCAATGGCCAGGGGCTCCTCGGTGATGAGCAGCTCGCCGGGCTCCAGCTGCCGGCTGGCCACCAGATAGCGTCCATAGATCTCTGATTTTTCAATGCGATAGGGTAAAGCCTGCTCTGGGGAGGGACTCTGCTCCTTGACTTGGTTGGATTTCTGCTCCTTCTGGCGATTGTTGTGGTTGCTGTTGTTATTCCTGTGACCGCCACTCCGGTGATGGGGCTGGGAAAAGGGGGAAATGGGGAAAGGAAGGGCGCTCATTAGTGGCTGCGTCCACTGCTAATTGTATTCTAATTGCTGTCCCCTGCTCTGGCTCATTAATCAACAGTTCGGTTCGGTTCTGGCAGGCGGCCACCCGCCCAACGCCCCTTGTCAACAGCTGGCAATTAAATGCCACTCAGCTGGCCGCAACAGGTGCTTCGAACCACCCACAGTCACACACACACCCTCAGATAGGTGTCTCAATCGATCAACATCCTCCTCCATTAGCCACTTATTTAAACTGATGATGGCTTTTAGTAGCCAACTCGAAGGTGGCCCTAAACACAGCGCCAAGTTAACTAATTTGCAGCTGTCTAGGAGGGAGTACCTCTTAAATTTAGAGAGTTATTGAATGTCCTTGGCAGCTTAATTAATTATTAATTTATTTAAATTGTAATTAACATTTTTGTGGAAGAAATATAAACAGGAATCTGGCCCTAAATCTTGTAAGAAACTTACAGAAATATTGTTAGAAAATAAAACCCTTTAAGTCTAGCTTGTAGCATTTAAGATATGCCTGATTTTTAAATTAAATATATATATATCTGTATAAAATATTTAATATATAATTAACCAATATCCAAGAGCATACTTCTAGGCGGAACAAAAATAAATAAAAATGCAATGCAGGCAAAATAAAGCTGTTTCTCTTTCAGATTCAACAACTATTCAAACCTAGAAAACTTAATTAATTAAAAAATATATATACAATATATAACTGATCAGTATTTAAACTGTCTTAAGTTTGTTTACCTATTCTCTATAATTCTCATGAGCAACCCCTTACTGATCTCCCAATTTATATGATTTATTTGAATACTTTTTGCGGATAACCGAATGATATATCATTGCCACCGATCGGATAATGATTCATGGGTCCGCTCGCGTGGCGAAAATCAATTTCCATAGTTCTTGCCTCTCTCTCTGAATGCCTGCATATATCGGATTCATTCATATTCGATTTATTTATAGGCGGCGACGCTTCTGCGCTCGTTATAAATAAAAACCGAAAACACAACAAAGAAAAACAACCACCCAAAGACCCGCACAGTGGTTGCTCACTCTCCGATTTCACAAAAATAAAAGAAATAATAAAAAAAAAAACACAAACAAAAAAAAAAGAAGAAACGAGCAAAACAAAAACGAGAAAAATAAGACGGCAATCTGCGGAGCATCCAAAATAGATTTGTGTTGGTCTCGGCGGCGGTTCAGGAATTTTTATACGTCTTCATGGGGCACTGATTATAGTGCACCCCGATCTGAGGGGGATATATAGCCCCGAGTCCGACTCCCGTGGCTTTTATTTGCCGTGTCATTAAAAGCTCGGCCATATGCGTATGCATGTTGCCCAAATAATCGGAACACGGAGAGAAATAAAACTGATTGAGGGGACTTTTTGACTAACAATAAAGTTATTAAAATATATAATAATTTACTGGGACATTAAATTAGGAATTTAAAGAAGAAATATCATAGATTATTTAAATTTAATTGTATTTATTTATACATTTATAGCAACTCTTTAATTATGCCTCCGAAAAGTTTATGCTACTTTGTCCTCCTTTGAGAGACAACTAAAAGTTTAAGATAAGCAAAACTAAAGCAAACAAACTAAACCAAATATAAATATTAAAATAAAATATACTTTAATACTTTAAAATATAAATAAAACCGGAAAACAATGTACTTTTTTAACCTCCTTTAAATTAAATTACAAATAAAAGCTGAGAGACCTAAGAACTTTGCGCGGGCAAACTCAGACATTAGAAAATTCTACTTCTGCTTGTACAAGTGCCTTTATATAGATCAATCTAATTTTAACAAAAAACCACCCACTTTCATTTAGCTCTTAATTGAATTAACAAAAAAACCCAACTAATTTCTTGCCGTGGTTATGTAAATGTGGTTTACACTTTACATCCACTATTTGCCGTTGTCTGTGTGGTAAATTAATTTTTAATTATGCAGCCGCTGCGCTACCTGTGGTGTTTACTTTTTTTCTTCCCGGCATCCCCGCTTTATTTGTATTTAAATTTGATTTTATTTTATATCACCGAGTACCGCTTGTTAATTGATTTTAATTGATAATTTTAACGCGGTGCACGCACACGAGTTATTTAAAGGCCACTCCCCTTGCTGCCTCTCTCCTCGCGCCGCTCGCATTTATCGCATTTAATAGATATGTTTAACAACTTGTCAATTAATTGCGCCTGCAAATTGGAACAGGGGGAACAGCAGGGGGCCGGGGGGTTGGCTGGCAACGAAAAACTCTGGGAAATTCCTGGCCACGCGTTGCTGTTCGAATCGCGGCGACGCACAAATTGCAACTGTCGAGTTGTCGTCGAACGTCGAATGTCGAAAATCGAGAGATGGCGGCAGCCGCCGTTGCCGCTACGCCCAAGTTGTTGGCACACATTCAAATTCAACGGCACACACACTGCACACACACACACACTCCGACAGTTGGTATTTTTAAAAATTTATGATATTGAAAACATTTTGGCCACAGGTCTCAGGCGAGAGCCTGAGAAATGCCCGCGTGTATATCTGATTAAAAGTCGGCGGCGGCAATGCCACTGTCAAGTTGCCTTAAATTGCCCTGAAATTGTATCGAGATAGAGCTCTCACTTGTCGGTTTTTTGCCGCAGAATAAATCAATTTCATTTTGACATTCTGGCCAACAATTAGGCAAAGGCTCTATTAAGATGCGAGAGCGGTGAAAATTTTAATATCTGCTTCGATTTCATAATAAAAATAAATTTTTATAATAGCAAAAGCAATCTAGATATTCAAGATTTAATTGCCCAAGGTTTTGGTTCACTTTCCCAGGCTATATAGTTGTTTGTAAAATATAATACTGCTTACAGAAAACATTAAGATTTGTGCCTTGAAAGGAGTTAATTATAACTAATTAAATAGGCTTCGATTTCTTGCGCAATTCAAAGGCACATTGTAATCATTTGTTATTCCATTGTTTTGCTTATTACCGAACCTTAACCCTATTAACGGACTTACACTGTAAAGGAAAATTATAAAATTAACAAAAGGGTATACATTAACAGTTAATTTATGGCTTGGAAGATTTTCTAGTTAAGAAGAAAATATATTTATGGATTTAACAAATAAATAAGAGCAGCTTTGTTACCTGCCCTTCGTTTCTATATTATTTTCTTCAAGTGCAGTTAATATATTCCAAGCAAATGAGTTTGGTTTCAATTGCAAATACCATTGTATTACCTGGGTTAATTGTAAAAGCAAGTAGGGATTATTACAGGGGAAACTGTCAAGGAAGAAATTATAAAAGAACATAAAATAAATTCAAAAGTAATGATTTGTTAACACAATAAAAATCAAAACAGAAAAGCTTTCCATATCAAAATAAATAGATTTCTGGCTTGGTTATAATTGATTTTAAATACGTATTTCTTTCCCACCTAATTTTATTCTTAATTTTCTAAGAAATTAAATAGTTTACCTATCATTTAGTTAGTTTCACTTGATTCCCTTGAAAACTATCAATATTTAGCTGCTGTTGACTGTATGTAAGAGCCAGGTCCTGGCACTCACTTGGCATTGCGACTTCTCGGCCTCTCTGGCCTGAACCGGAGCTAATTTCCCTTCATGGGAAGCTGCATTTAATGCCAAACTGGCGAGACAAAGGGAATAGCAATGAGTTTGGCAGGACATTATTGTAATAGCAAATAGCCAGGCCCACACATTCGAAGGAGTGCTCACGTGCACACGTCTGGGGCAGCTTAATAATTTATTTTCACCTGAAATCTGCCTGGCCCGGCATGTGCAGTGTGTCCTTCCTTCCATCCAGCCAGGACGATTCTCTTTGGCCAAGTCCAATAATATATAAAATTGCTTTGCCGATGGCCACAGAACTCGTTGCAAAAACTAAAGCCGACTTAAGCTTCCTGTGTTGATATTTCCTAAAAATTTTCCACCTCCCGATTTATGGAATTTTTGTCCTTTTATAATGCGTGTTCCTGCTCGGAGCTGTCACCAGGCTCAATCTCCTGCATCCCTGTGCTTCTGCGAGGGCATTTCAATTAGTTTGCAAATGTGTGGCCGGGGGCTGCTTTTTAGTTTGCAATTGATGTTGCTTCTTCTCTGATTTTAATTGTTTTTATTGCATTCGCCTGAGGTGGAGGAGAGCAGCGCTAGGAAATGATTCACAACGCCAAACATATGCCCTTTTTTGGGGGGTATTAAATATAGAAAATATAGAAAAATATAGGAAATTTATTTATAATAAATTTACTTTAAGCTTATCCTCCATTTTATTTAAGTGAAGTTGATTGCTACCCAAGAAGCCCTATTTAATTAAAAACTCATTAATTACCCAATAAAACAAGGTCCACAAAGAAAAAACTCTCTGGTCAGCATTTAGCTCGAGTTTTAATTTATTTTATTAAATTAAATATTCATAAAAAAAAGGCAGCACAAGAAAAAAATGCGAAAAGTATCTGCAAATATTTGTCAACGCTTTTTGCCATTTTAATTTGCCATTTTGTGTTTGCCTCAAATGTTTCTCTATTATAAAATGTGTTTGTTTGGGAATGCCACCTAAAATTAACTTTTATTGGGTGGGAAAGCCAACACAGAGCAGAGCGGTATGTGGTGTGTGTGTGTGTGTGTATTTTCCCTATATATATACATATTTTCCGACAGACCTTTCGACTCGAAAAAGCACTTCTTTCCGAGAAAAAGGGGACCTCGTGGCTGGGCTGGCCGAGTGCAGCCGAAAAGTATGCAATGCCAAATGGCCGCAGGTCTACATGAAGTGTCGAAACGGTTTGTTTGGGTGTGTGCGTGGTGTGTGTGGGGTGTGTGTGGGGGTGTGTGGGGTGTTAAGGGTGCTGTTCGACGGAAAGGGTTAAGGGGTCCTGTATTGGTGACTTTACGGCAGAGAGTGACATCAAATTTGCATGTATTTATGTACATACACAGACCCGCACGCGTTCGCTTTGTTTATGATCTGGAGCGGAAACGAGACGCACGGTGCCCACGAGGATTCGGAATCGCGGCAGTCACTCCCAACCGCGCCAACCCCCTAGCTGCTCCCGGGAAGCACTTGCCTCGCCTGGAGGCGCGCCAAATGCGCGACACCCAAACAAAGCGAAACCTTCGCCGAAACCCGGCCGAATCGGAGGCCCACGATGAAGTGGCAGTGGCTGTTTAGACGCCAGCCGGCGGGGAGGAGGAGGTAGAAGAGGAGGAGGAGCTCAGGCTGGATGCGACGGTGCCCAGGGGCAGTGGCACAAGTTTGCCTATGCGGCAAATATTTGCCAGTCAGCAGCAGGGAGGCAAGAAGGCGGCACAAGCTGTTGCCACACTGGGAGAAAGCGTTTGTAAACTTTAAATTAAAATAAATAAAAATTAAAAAAAAATTATTGATAATGTATTATGCGAATATTTAGAAAAATGTTTAAACTATAAAATTTTTATCTCTAAGAAACACACTTCCTACAATACATCATTTCTTATTAAGTTCATAAAGTTCCTTTATAATTTCCAAGTTAGCTCTCATGCTGCTCTCATTTTTATAATTTTTAAGGCTTTAATTTTCTTCAAGTGCACTCTTTTCGAAACTGTATATTGTTGTTGATGACTTTCGGTGTCAGCATAAACGTCACTCCCCGTCTCCTGTCGCCCCACCCGGATCCCCCTGTGCCAGCCTCTTCACTTGCCGATTCAGTGCCTCCAAATCTATGCAAGTATGTCAGCTTGACTCCATTGTCTGGGCCAGGCCCAGTTAACTGCATTCCGCCCTGTTGGCATCCTGGATCAGCACCGCCTACACTGCAGCCACACCACCACCACACACCACATACGCACACACACACACAGTTGTGGGCGGAAGGACGAGAGTGCCAAGTCCAACGTTAAGTTGGCTGTAATTGACGCAGGTAAATGCATCCGCCGGCTGTCCCAAATTTCACATGGCGGCTCCTCCTCGCCAGCACTTTATTTGGATTTATTCGGGGACATTGCGGAGGAATCCTCTGTCAGGATTCGAGTGCACTCAGGCGGAGCTGTGTTTTATCCTAATTATTTAATTGCAGCTGCTGGCAACATGGTTTTCATAAGGAGGTTTGTTATTATTTTTAATATTATACAAGAAATCATGGGGGTTTCGAAAGATTTATTGGAAAATATAGTACAAGTGTTTGTGAAAAATAATTAAATTAAATAAAAAGCAGTAATAGCAGTACCAAAATTAATGTTATTTGGAATTTTAAACATTTTCTGAAGTAATGTAGGGTAATAATTTAAAGGGATTTCAAAACCTGAACCAACTTGTTATTTTGTACTCTTTAAAATATTTTAAATTTTTTCTTATTATTTTTACAAATTATTCATGAAATATTTATAAATGGTATTTTGTATTTTAAAAGGTATTATTTTGTTATATTTTAAAACAAATTATCTTGTTTATATATTTCATTTATTTATATATTTCACAAGACATATATAATGTCTTATTATAATCAAAGAAAATGTTGAGAAAATGATAACTAAGCTGCGAAAATTAAAATCTAATATTAGAGAGAATATATTGTTCGAAATATTTACATGTAATAGCTAATTAATTATTAAATGATTATTTTTGTAAAACTTAAATTATATATCGTACTTTTGTCACTAATTTCAATTGATTTCTATAATTCACAGCGATGGCACTGCTCTTTGTAGAATTACACGCTTTGCAGTGTCTACACTCTTCACACTCCTACAACTTGCACTCTCCACTCTCCGTAGAATTCTACAAAGAAAACGCAGCCAAGAGAACACAAGAAGAACAGCCGGCTTTTAGCAATTAACGGCGCAGCGGCAGCGCAACTGCAAGCAGCAAGGCTTGAGCTTGAGCCCGAGTGCAGCCGAAGACCAGCCACGAGCCGGGCCGAAGCTCTGGCGTCGCAGTCGCCGCCGAGGCTATATAACGCTCCGCACGAATGGCGGAGGACACAGTCGTCGCCCGACCGGCTTCCGTTACGCGCACCGTGAGGAAAAAAAAAGTGAAGAGTGAATCGTGAACGGACCGTAACCGCGACGTAACGAGAAAACCGTAAGCATTAGTTCGGCGGACGTAAGCCAGGCGCTGTCAACACGTGTGGGCCTGGCCCGTTGTTGCCGTTGTTTACGTGACAAGGATCGCCCGGCGGTTTATTGGATTTTGATATGGAACTTGGGCGGGCGTCCTTGATGTTTTGTACACTCGCCGTTTTAGCCTTTTTTTTTTGTTGTTTGTTGGTTCTGTTGAGTGAAACTTGAAACGCTTGTGCGCGCGAAAAGGAGTGAAAAGTTATTAATCATTAAAGGACATTTATGTCGCGTGCTGTCACACACACACCGACACACACACACGCGTGGCAAACATTTTTGCCGCAAATTTAGTTTGCTTTGTTTCTCGGGGCTCCCCGCGTCCTTATCCCGGGGTTTTGTCGTCCTTTCTTGGATGTATGTGTTTGTGTGTGTTGTTTTTTGTGTTCTTTGTGTTGGGGTTTTCTGTGTTTTTTTTTTTGGGTCCTGCGGGTCGCCGACGCTTACAAAATAATTTATTTGCTCTCATGCAGACAAGCAGCGTCGCATAATATTTATTTTCGGCCCTATCCTCAAAGTCCTGCGCCAAAAACAAATTTAAAAGCCTGAATCGAGCTGCGGAAAGTGCAATTTTCTCAATGGATTGACAGTTTTCAAAGGAAATCTGGCATTTAAGTAGTTTTTGCTGTAATTTATTGTGTTTGAAAAGTGTTTTTAGGATATTTCTTAAACTGAAATTGAAGTTTTTTAAAGGTGTTTGTAAAATCAAATTTAATTGGTTTGAAATATTTTAAAAAAGAGTCAAAGTGCTTTATTTTTAATAAATATTAAAATTGAGCAAATCTTGTAACAAAAGAAAGTCTGTTTGAAGTCCAGAAAATAATTATAATGGAATAATTCCGTAAACCTATTTAAAATCCTGGAAAATATTATTTTTTTAAATTAAAAAAGTTGTTTTAAAGTAGGTTCCAGTAAGATTCTCCTACATTTAGTTCCACTTAAGTTCTAAGGACAGACGTTGACACTTTCCCAACTATTTATAGCCAGCTGGGAAATCTTTTCCTCAATTGATTTCCCACCGTAATTCCCGCCATCGGAGTAGGTCATCCTTTTCGATGGAATCCTTTTCCTTTTTCGTCACCCGATTGCAATTCACTTTGTTACGCCTTTAACCCCGCCACCCCACCTGCACACGGCCGTAAACACGGTCCGGGGAATCACTCCGATCGCGATTGAGTGGCGACTGCTTAAATCAGCCGGATACACTGCATCACAGTGAGGCAGTGGCGGAGCAGGGCCACTTTACGAGTGGATTGAATCATTCGGGGTCACGTGGAGACGCGAAGGACTTGCAGGGACACTCCACAAACTGCACGGCAAGAAAATGATGTTAAGGATGGATTTTTTATATTAATTGGTGGCTTCAAATTATAAGACTTTCGTCTTGGATTAATATTTGTTTATAATTATTGATTTCTTAAATATAGAATCCCAATTTTCTATATATTTTTTTGAGCTGTGTGTCTTTGGTTTTGAACGTCCTGCGCGCTGACACAGCTGTTAATATAAATTCTCGCTGTCTGTTGCGATTCGCTTTTGGCAACACGATTTATGAAAATTGAAGTCTTTGTTTTATTATCCCGGACACGGCAATGGCTGGGAGTTGAGAGTTGGAAGTTGGGAGCAGGCAGCAGGGAGCAGGGATTAGGGGGAAAGGGATCTGTGTGTTGGGATGGCTTCAGGGGAGTTGGGGATGCCCAATATTTTATGCAAAGCAGACTAGCCGCCACTCCCACTCAAGCCACTTCCTACCTACCCTTCGGCGGCATTGATTTACAGTCAAAAGGTAGCAGGTTGCCATCACCCAGCCATAGTCGTAGTCGTAGTCCTAGTCCTGGTTCTGGTCCTGGTTCTGGTCCTACTCCTGGTCCTGTTCCCTTTCCAGCTCCGTTCACAGGCGACCCACTTTGATTTCGCTTGCCGTGTTTAGAGTTCATATTTGTCGATTTTTGTGTGTGTGTTTTTTCTGTGTGTTTTCCCTATTCCCTGTTTGGTGTTTTTGGTGCCCTATCCCTGTCCCTGTCCTGGGTGTCCTGCTCTCCTTTGTGGGCTTCCAAATTCGCATTCGAATTGCCGGCCATAATTCAATTTTAGTTTTAATTTCCGCTCTTGGGCGTAAATTGCATTTGCATACTAATACGCCCAGAGAGAGGAAGGGAGAGGGGGAGATGGTTTTTGAGGGGGTGCTGTGTGTGTGTGTGCTCTGTGGTGTGTGTGGAGTGTGCGGTGTGTGTGTTTGTGACAAGGACTCTAAATCCGCAGGCCAAATCCGCAGACTAGATTCGATATACGATATTCGATATTCGATAATCGGAAGCGATAATGTCGGAGGCAAAGACGAAGCCCATGCTGCTGCTGCTCCTGCTGGCAATTGTCCTGCCGGGCCAGCGGCTGAATTTTGTGGCCGGCGGATCCTGTCGCGAGGCCCAGCTGTGCTGCAACGGCCGCGACTCGTCCTGCGTGGTGCAGAAGGCTCCGATTAATGCCATCATCGAGGATCTGAGCGACAAGCCCTGCTACTGCGACCATGCCTGCCTCAAGCTGGGCGACTGCTGCGATGACTTCAAGGATCACTGTGGAGGTGAGTGCGTGTGTTTTGTATTTATTTCAAGGATATAACATAAACAGTGATATAAGAAGGGGGATGTTTGTACAATTTTATGAGTTTATTTTGTAAACAAAAACAAACTAAAGAGTGCTGAATATAAAGTGTAACTTTTAATAGTTACTTAAGAACTGAAAGAGATGTTAATATATATTTTTATATTTATTTATTTATTATATTTGACTTATTGATGTAGAAGTTTTAATTATTTATTTATTTGTACACTTGTATACTTAATTATAAATAATGCTATAGCCTTAGCTACTGTGGCTTTCATCAAGTTACTTAAGTTCCTGAAGCTTTATAAATTTTATAACAAAAAACTAGGTGAAGTCCCCTAGGTTAAGACCCCTAATTTATAATATTAATAAGAGTTCTTGCTTTGCTTCCTAAAACAGTTGTTTAAAGGGGTTAAAAGGGTTGGGAAACAATATTTTGTATTTTTATTTATACAATAACAAATCAATATCAAAAATTAAGCAGAATAAAATTGGTTAGTAATAAAATTAGATATTCAACTAACAAAAAATCTGCAAAATTGTTTAGTAAATAACTTAAAAAACTAACTAAAATCTCCTCTAAATATTTAAATACATATTAAAAATATTTTCCGCCAAGTCAGTTTGTTATTTCCCTCAAAACTCTAGTTATTTGATTTTATTCCCCAATTATCCTGATCAGCACCCATTTCTCTTTACTTTTCCTTAATTTTATTGAGTAAATTCAACCAAAAAAATCAATTGTAATTGATTGTTCATATTTTTTGTGTGACTTGCAAAATGTTGGATGAGTGAGCAGCATTTTCCGTTCAAAATTAATTTGGCAAATTGCAAAACAAATATAAAAAGACGAAGGTAGAGAGAGGGGGGCGGAGGCTGACTCCACGGGAATATGATTGAACCCAGAACGATGTAATTACCAGCTCAATGGCAGTTCATTCTTCTATTTTTTTTTTTTTTAGCTCCAGACGGGAGTTCATTATCCGGGCCTAAACTTAAGTGATGGCCGGCCAAAAACTTGGCCAACACAAACACCAAAAAACGGAGGGCGGGCGGAGGAGGGGGGCAGTGTGTACGGAGTCAGATTTGAAGGCGCAATCCCGACACGACTGCGGCGGCTGCATATACTATATATACACTCTCATATAGATATATATGTATGTATATGGGGCCAACTATGGGGGATGCCCCAACTACGAGGATGGTCGTAAAAAGGCCAACTTAATGGCCATATCCCGGGCTAAGAGTCTGCATTCATGGCTCGTTGGTTGTGCGTGTGTGTGCAGATACAATTTGTTCTTCTTTTTTTCTTTTTTTTTTTTTTTGTTGAAAGTACAATAGCTAAAGGGCTTTAATTTTATTACATACAGCAAATAAAGTCAACGAACATGCGGCGGCCTTCCAAATTAAATAAGTCGCGGCGGCGGAGATACCAAGGGGGGCAGCGAGGGGTGGGAAGGAAGGAAGGAAGGACTTTTGGGCTGAAGTTGGGAATTTTTGCGTTTCGTTTCGTTCGTGCCAGCTGCGGCTACAAGTTGAAAGATGCCAAAAATAAAAACGCCAGCCAGAGACAAGTTAGAGGGAGGGAGAGAGTCCAGACCACAAGGTACCCTGTTTTTTTTTTGCGGGTGAAACAATAGGAATTTTCGTGCAAAATAAACTGTATATCCTTCAGATTTTTACTAGTCTTTCTGCTTAGCTAAAAAATACTTTTTAAAACTAGTAAATATATAGCTTACCCTTTAAAACTCGCCTCAAAACTACAAACAGCCAGAGAGAGTTGCTCCTCCGCGTGGGATCCCGGTCCAAGTTCCAGAGCCGCAGCAGGCATTGCCAAAAAGTTTACTTAATTTTGCATTAAATTTGATTTTATTTCTCCCGCCGCACTCTATAGTGCCAAGTGCGAGATCCTCTCCCCGCGAGGAGCACTTGAAGGAAACAGCTGGCAGCGGAAGCTGCCATAAACACGGCCGTAGACAATGGCGGCGGAGGATGCGATGAGGATGTGCCATGTGCCCGCCCGGCGGACAGCCGGACAGACAATCATTGGGAAGTGGCATTGGCGGGACAGCCCACGGCGAAAGGTGCGGCTAGAAATGCGAGCTGTCGGGGCGAAGTGGGGTTTTTGGTGAGAAATAAAACAAAAATAGAAAAGGAATGTTACACGGGGAGAAAATGTGGGTTTGTTTGCGAGATTTATGTTAAGTAATTAAGAAAATATAAAAGGGAAAAATAAGGATTTAAAATTATACCAAAAGTGATATGAAGAGAATGAAAGTGCACTTCAGACCACTTAATGCTTGCCTTGCTCTAAAATTCCCAACTGGTTCTAGTTAATAACTAGTGACATGCACACTGAACTTGAGTGATGAGAGCTCTGTTTCCCCCTCTTTCTCTGTCTCTCGCTAGCTCTCCCTCTCTCTTTTTCTCCTCGCTTTTTGTGTTGAAGATAAGTGGAGCTTTGCTCTAAAATTCCCAACTGGTTCTAGCTAAATATTAATGACATACCCGGCGCATCTAGTATTTCCTTTATTTTTTTCTTTTGAAAAACTTGAACCTCTTTTAGGTTGTTTATACATATATTTCGGTTTTAACCAGAAAATCTATTTACGTCACTTCTCCCTTGGGTTTTTTAAAACTTCCGCTTTTCAGAATTAAATAAATTTAAATTTATTACTTACAATTAATCCCAGTGTATGTGCTAATCCCTATTTGAATAAATTCCCTTTAGGCAGCCATCCCTCAGAGCTACGGCCTTTGTTTCCACAAGTGCTAGCCAGTCTCTGTGTCTTCAGGACTTGACGTGGAACGTCTATAACTACCAATTAAGTTGGTAAATATATATCGTCTTGTAAACACAACACACAAAGGTCCAAGAGAATGCGTATGAAGCGATAAATGTCAAGTTAAAAGGGACTGAGACTGAGACTGCGAGCGGAGACGGGTCGTAAACTTAAACCCCCATCCTAGGATGCTGCTCCAACTTCAGTTCGGACTCGGACTCTGTCTTGGTTCTACCAGGGATAAGCCTCGCTCCGCTGGGCGGCGGCTCAATCAATCAAAGTCGTCTTTGTGTGGGAATAAAAATGGGAATGCTTCGAATGTAACTATGGCAGATAACATTCCCGTTCGCTGGGAACCAGTCAACCCCTCCCTCACCCCTCGGATACCATTGATTTCGAACCGGAATACACGTATCCCTCGCGGCCATTAAGGCCTCTGTGTGGTGGTGGTGGCATGCAACAAATGGTCAACAAAACTGTCGACCGGCTGACTGGCTGGCTGGCTGGCCATTCATTAGGCAACTCATCAAACTCCCATAATTCACGCTAATTAGTTCGACGAAAGGCAACAGGCGATGCCGGGAGTGTCGTCTGGTCGTGTCCGGTGCCGGTCCCTGGACTGGACACTTTTCCAGGGACTCTCTCCGCTCTGTTTTTCCCCGCCCCGCTTTTTTTTCCATTCTATTTTTTTCCATTCTTATTTTTTTCGTATTTCACGCGTAATTGATGACAACCATTTGAATGTGTCCCCGCCTGTCTCGGTCTCGGTCTCGGTTTCGGTTTCGGTTTCGGTCTGGGGTCTGGCTCTGGGTTTGTGTGACCTTTTGCCCTGCCCTTTCGGAGGAGGATCGTTGGAAGGGGAAACATCAAGTGAGCATCTTGAGTTGGAGTTCGAGTTGAAGTCTCTGAGAGAAAAAGTTGTAAAACCAGAAAGAGAAGCAGGTTGCGTTCTGGATGAAGCAGGAATGGGAATTTTTTATACTTCCAAGATTCCTAAATACTTAATTTAAAGGTAATAATATCATGAATGATATAAAGAACCAATAACTAACATTAACACAGACAAGAAGTTCATTTTCTTATTGATTCTTTAGCTCTTCTTTATGAATCTATAAAGACTCCTCCTTCTCCTATCAAAGCACTGAAGATGAAGCCCCTTCAAGAGTTAGGGCCAGGCCAAGGGCCAAGGTTAGGGCGCAGGTTAAGACCATATCGAATGACCAGGCGTCGGTTTCGGATTCCCTTCGCCTCTGATCAAAAGCTGGTAGCGACCACGCCATGGGTGGCCCTTCCAGGCTGGAGCCAGTTAGGACCAAGAAAAAGTAAGGGCCAGGGCAGCGTTAGAGGTAAATGAAACACATTTGCGTCAAGACTTATCAAATCAAATTAATCAGTCGGGGAAAAGAAGCGAGAAGGAAAACCTGCAGGGGAAAATCCCACAAAACCCTGATTTTCTACTTCGCTGTGCACAGAGAGAAAAAAGAGTTAGCCAGAGAAAATATATTTAATTTTATAAAGGAAAAATTAAATATTATATGCTGGAGGAGGAGTTTTTAAAGGTTAAAATTCTTGATTTTACCCCTCTTTGGGGTAGTGTAACTTTTCTCACAGCAATTTCCGACCCCATAAATCATATATATTCTTGATCAGCATCAACAGGCAAATCGATCTAGACATGTCCCAGAGAAATAAATTTTTTTTAATTTTTTCATAATTTTGTAAGGGGTAACATCATAAAAATTTACAAAAAATGAAAAAAAATTTTTATTTTTTTAAATTTTAAAATAAGTATGCAGATTATTAAATATTATAAAAACTAGCCTAGAAAAGCTTTCTGTTTTGAAATTAATGCATTTTTCACTAAGTTATGGTATTTTTAAGCTTTGATTTTTCTAAAAAATTAACATAGAAAATATCGATAAATATCGATTTGGAGAATGCAAATATTTTACGACCTCTTGAAGGCATAATATGCTTAAAAATCCAGTGTTTGCCGAATGTCTTTGCCTTTAAATTACTAATAAATAAATAATAAAATATTGCAAGTGAAATATTCATAAAAATATTACTCGATTTATGAAATATTTTAAAAGGGGTTAAATTATAAAAATCGTTATAAAGTGTGAAACTATTTTAAATAAATAATGTAATTCAGTATGAAGATTTATTAACCTAATAAAAGTTACACACATTACTTTCCAATTTTAAATATTAATTTTTTTATCTTCGCTTTTGTTCTATGAAACTTTACTTTTCCATATAAATTGTATTGATATTTATTAGCTTAAGGAAAGCAAATTATTAATTCTGCAACTATATCAATGTATTTAACATAAGTATTTGCCAATACAATTTTTTATTTTTTTTGTAAATATACAAAAAATATTTGCTTTAATAATTATTTAGTAAAACAAATAAACTGCAAAGGTATAATATAGATATCGCCTTATATATCAATAAATACATTTTTTCCCCCCTGACTTCAAATACAATTTAATTAAAGAAATACCTGTGGCTCTGTGGCAGCTAATTATATATTTTTATAATATTTATTTTGGCTTGAAATAAATTATTTAAGCTACTCTCTGATGGGTTTAATATTTTCCCCTTTCCCTACACAAAAACACATAATGATTATGTGTTGTCGACAGAACAACTACCAATAATAATGTAGTTATTAGCTGATGCGATCAAAACTTTTACCAGAGCGACCGCGAGGCCCAAATTGACAGGCCCAGAGGCCGTAATGAATGAAATGGCTTTCGAAAACGGATTTAAATATTAATTATTATCAAAGTGCCGGCACTCATGCGGCGGATCTGACGAAGTGCAAACAATGGAGCGGCTTATCGTCCCAGCAGGGGGCCCGGCGGGGAGTCCCCTTCTGTATTTGGATATTTGGATATTCGGATATTTGGGGTCGGTCCCTTGGGTTGGAGCTGACTGTGTGCGGGCTAAGCGATAATATTGTAATTATGTTTAATTGAAATGTTGGCAAATGCCCGAACAGCACTCACACACGAGCCAGCCGGGTAGCTTAGGCCAACTAAATACTCTTGGCCAAGTTTCCCCCCCAGAAAAGTTTGAGCAGCTTATTAATTTCATTTAGCGTGGATTAATCGCACTTTGAGTCTGGCAAGTTGACAAGCAGTTGGCATCAGTTTCGCGGATCTCCTGGGAGTGCCTTAAAGTTTCTACAACTTTTGACTTTGAATAAATAAATATAGAAGCCAGTAGGCTGTGGCCTTTAGGCCTTAAGTGGTCTAGACCCGACCTAAGCTAGGCCACAACAGTTTCGACTAACAACCTGACTAGTTCGCGTGAAAACATTTTCTTTAAAAGTAGTTCCTAAAAAAAGTTCAATTATTTTCTAACAAATCGAATTCGACCAGCAACGCGACTTGTTTTCGCGTACAAATTTGTTCCCGATCAATGTTTATTGTATAAAAAAACTACTACGTACTTTCCAAAATTTTTAATTTTCCACAATCAACAAATGGCCAATTCGAAAGATTTCTTTCGGCAGCTCAACAAGGAGCTGGAGGCGACACGCCAGGCCCTGCAGGAGCAGGAGAGCAAGTGGAAGGAGCTCACGGAATGCGAGAAGCGGCTGAAAGCCAAGAAGCTGGAGCTGGACGATCAGAGGCTCCTGGCCAAGCTCGGCGAGAGCAGCCAAGCCCAAGAGAAGGCAGATCCCAAGCTGGTGAAGATTACGGCTGCCGTGAAGGCGGAGCAGCGGCAGGCGGCGGAGATCCGTAAGAGTCTGCAGCAGCTGGAGTCACGGCCGCAGGTGGTGAATGTCCGGAAGATGATCGAGGCCTATGACAAAATGGTGGCCAAGGAGGAGGCGGAGCGGAAGAATCGGGAGGCAATGGAGGAGCTGAGATCGCTGAGGCGACGCATTTCACAGGTGAAGAAGCTCGAGAGGAAGATGAGGCGGCAGGATGAGATTCGCCTGGCAGAGCGGAAAGTCAGCAGGAACGGAAAGGCAGAGCTACAGATCGAAAAAGCAGGAATCGGAAAGGAAAGCAACCAAGGAGGAACCTTGGAATCCGAAAAAGAAAACCCAAGTAAACCTACCAGAAAGGATTCCAGCCGACAACCTGCTGGCCAGGATGATCGCAGAAAGGCAGTCACACTAAGAACCGCCACTTGGGCAGAGATCTTCATGGCCAATATGAAGGGGGAACGCCGTAAGGCTGTCAAGAAGGAAGAGCCAGGAAAGGAAGAGCTCCCAAGAAATGCCAAATGGTCGAAAATCTTTAATGGTTCCCTAAGAGGAGCCTGGAATGAAGACCTAAATAAAACAACCCGAAAGGGAGACCAGAGAAAAGCTGCTGGCAGGCAAGATCAGCAGAAAAACTCCCATATAGAAAACCATCAAAGAGCTGCCAGACAGGATTGTATCCCCAGAAAAGTCAAGCCAAAACGAGCACCTTCAATAGGCTTTGTCAAAACTGGAACATGGGATCAGATTTTTCGATCAAATATGCATGGAGACTCCCGAAACGTTTCCAGCAATGAAAATATACAAAAACTAAGCAATGAGGGAGACCCCGATGCTGCCGCCCAGGGAGATCATCTCCATTCAGCTGAAATCTCCAATGAACTCCAGGACAGCTCATCTTCCTCCGATGAGACCTCAGAGGACTTGCAGCGAAAAATAGAGGAGGAACTTGTGCGGGCAAGCAATTACCACAAGGAGTTGCGATTGTTCCTTGCCCAGCGGAAGCAGAGAGCACAAATGGAAGAACAGAGGATCTACAATGAGAAGTGGGCCAGGGATAAGGAGGAATCTAACCGAACTGAAGGAGATGGATCCTCTCACAACAGCAGCTTTAGCAGCTACACTCCGAGACACCACGAGATGCCCGATTTGGAGGCGATGGCAAGGCGCCATCACTTAATCGAGAAACGCTGCCAGGTGGCTCGCGAGAGGATGAGGGCTGCCCTGGCGGTCAGGGACGAGTGCCTGCGGGAGATTGACCTTTTAGAGGCCGAGTTTAGTGCAAACTGCGTTGGTGAGGATCGCATGGGTTCCGGCAGCTGCTCCGCTGACCACAGTCCCTCTGATCCGCAGGCAGTATTGTTAGATCAGTCCTCTCCCTCTGAGGAGAGACCAGATCCTGTGGCGCCCATCCCTCGCAGACGAACTGTGGAGTGGCAGTTTCCGCTGTCATCGTATGCACGCTCCACCTCCGAGGAAACTGCAACGGCGGCCTCTTCCGACTTGGGAACTGCCAGCAGCCAGGTGGCAGAGGACAACGAGCGGGAGGAGCAGCAGGACGACGAACAGGAGTTGCCCTGCCAGCTAACCATGTTCCAGGCCAACGATCGCATCCTATCCCAACTCCTGATGGTCACCGAATTTTTGGATGGCCATCTGAGTGGACTTCTGGGCGGCGAGCACGACAGAGCTGCTACCTTCGAGCTGGCCAGCGATGTCACCCAGATGCTCGAGCGGCAGCGCCAGGTTATGAGGAATAGCCTCCAGTGGAGGCAGCTGGCCGCCAGGCTGATTGTCCTGCTGACGGAGCTGCTGCAAAAGTACTATAACCTGCTGGATGTCCAGCTTGCTGGTGATTCCTCAACCTAAAAGATACATTTATCTACGCTTAAATACATTATATATAGATTTTGGTCAACAGTGTAAGTAAGGCTTCGTGTGGAAGAGATTTCTGGGTTGCCAGGGTTGTAATGGACTTGGCTGGAGGAGCACTTACTCCCATTCCCCATCCGCAGCTCCCTGGCTGCGTGACCTCGCTTGCTCACCTTCGGCTCTTCTCGTCTCTGTGTCAATGTTGATTTTTTTTTTTTGCTACTTGCACTGGCATCGTTGCCAGCGACAGCCAAAGTCAAACCCAATTTAACAAAAAATCAACGTGAATGTAAATTGAAACTCGGGCTGACTGCAGGAAGGACGCCAGGACACGACACTTAAGCCGGCGAACTGCATCACTTGTGGCCCTTTGGTCTCCGAACCCGACCCCTTTTCACGCACTCCGTACTCCTCCTGACGTGAGTGTGCGTTAAAAAGCAATTTCTTGGCTCGTGTGTGGGAGTGTGGGAGTGCCACCACCCACTCCCAGCCACTTGCAGGACCTCTCCCACTCCACTTCCCCTTCTTTTTTCGCTCCTCTCTTTTTTTTTTGGCATAATAAATGATGTCAAATTAATTAAATCGACGACAGTCGCCGACTGCAAAGGAAGCTGCATGTTTGTTTGATGGCGAACAACGAGGATGACGGTGATGGTGATGGGGATGAGGATGACTGCATCCTGCATCCTGCTCCTGCTCCTCCTCAGTGTCTCAATTGCACTCCAAATCGGATAAGAGAGGCGCAGCTCTGATTAAAAGCAAATTTTATATGCGATTTAATTAAAGCGAAAAACGAAAGGCGAAAGGCGAAAAGGTTATCCGGCACACACGATCTAACCGACGACGACCACTTGGCCCCAAAAAGGCATTCCACGCTATTGGCCATGTTTGCTTGCCAGCAGCTAGCTCTCAGCCATATTGGCATTCTCACGGGAACAGGAAACGGAAACGGAAACGGAAGAGGACTACGCGGCAGGCTTGAAATTGGCAAACAATTGAGACACTTGTCAGATTTTTTGTGGAAAATAGGAAATATAGGAAAGATATTAGCAATACATACATTGATATTTAACCTCTTTTTGATATATAAAAGAATTATTTTAGCTTTGTGATTAATCGATTTTCTGTTTAATATATCGAAACCTTGATACTTACGCTATATTTCATACATAAAATTATATTTGAACGTTGCTGTAAATTGATTTTATATATAATATATAAAAAAATTGATTTTATATTTGATATATAAGAAAACAATTTGCAAATTTGTTTTTAAGTCTTTCCTAATTTTAATCGGTTAAAAATATCGATTATCTTTTCTATAAAATATTGATAATTTAACCTTTATTGGGATAGTTTTGGATTTTTCAAATGTCAATATACCAATCAAAAATCTAATATTTTATTTACAAAACATTACCATCTTCAAAATCTTCAATCTTCAAAATTCTCAATCTTCAAAAGCCACAATCTTCAGCCTCTAGCTTTCAATCGATAACCATCGATAGCTTTGCTTAGATATATTATCGGATTTTAAGATTATTTTTCGATTTACGTGCCCCGATTAAGGTGTATCTGGTGCTTGAACCCATCTCAGGGCCTGTAGTTTCCCATTGTTTTAACTCGGCAGACGCTTAATTGGGAATTTGCCTTAGTAAATGCTTTGACTAATGAGTTTTTGAGCAAGAGGGCAAAGGACAAAGGACCAGGGACGAAACAGCATAGCGAGAAAGAGAGAGAGAGAGAAGGAATGACAATGGTAAGCTGGGATTCCTGGGATGTAGCGGGATTGGAAAATAAAAGTCGGCCGGCAAGTGCACAGCCACAAAAGCAAGCACACACACAGCATACCTCCCAGCTAACCCCACTCGGAAACGGAAACGACCTTGACACACACACAGTTACAGGCAGACACCGGGGCTGTTTATTATTATTTTTTGTTGTCCCGTTGTCCTTTTTGGAGTCAAGTTGCCCTGGTGCTCTGGTTTTGCAGTCGTCGTTGTGATTGTAATTAGTGCATGTTACATGTTTGAAGGGATATTAATTATTTTGATGGCGTGCAGGTCCTGGCCCCATTATCCCGGCAACAGCATCCCCCCCCCTGACTGACCCACTTCCTATTCCTAGTCCCGGACTGGTTTTCAGCATTATTTTCATTAGTTTCGTTTTCGTTTTCAGTCTCATTTTCGGTCTGCCCGCATTTACTCATTTGGTTTTAGTTTTGTTATTCCTTCGCTTATTCCGTTTCCCTGTCCTGCCAGGAGGAGAGCACGTTGTCCTCACACGGAACTGGGCCAAAGTTAATTAGGCAAAGGGATCAAAGGACCAGAATCACATGTGCCGCTGCAATTACTGTCGAGGAAATAAGAAAAAGGAAACCACATTGCAGTACCATTTTCCAAACAATTGGGATTTCTTTAAACTGTTTCTATAATCTGTTTCAGAACCTGTGTCACGTCAAGGACTCCTCACAGGACTTTCTTAATTTCGCGATTGATTTCAGGACGATGCGGTTTGCCTTGTTTGTTGCCTGTGCACAATATTTTCAATCAGAGTGCAAATTATTTATTGTGTGTGTGGGCTCCGTGCAACGCGGTTCCGTCGAGCAATCAGGCAGCCAGCCATCCACTCTAGCTAATGGCCTTTTTCTGCTGCACACAGGGATATATCCCCGATATATATACAGCGCCGATATGCTGCTGTTTGTGAAGGATGCGCGAGCGGAAGCCTGGATGATGGGGTTACTTATTTGCATCGCACTTGTCATAACATGCACACAACCTACAAAATTAAAAATCCACACCGCAATGGCGAAGGCAAACAGCGAGAAGAGCGAGGGAGCGAGAGCGGGAAGCAGGAGATTGTAACGAGAGTGAGAGCAAGCGAGTTGGCCATAGCGAGTGCCGGCGAAAAACACACGAATAATTGTTACTCAATCGCAATTGGGTAAACAATATGGCGGCTTCTGACGGCGGAAGTGGAAGTGGCAGTGGCAGTGGCAGCGCCACGTTTCATTTGCACTCCCTGAACAATTGGGCAAACATTCCGAGAGAGCGATTCCATTCGATTCCGTAACCATTTCGAGATTCCATTGCAAAAAGGTGGAAAGTAAATGCACTCACTGAGAATTTGGTTATGAGGAGCAACATCAACGGGAAGGAAATGTGATAAGAGGGGTTAGAAGGATACTTACAGGGGAAATATTACACTGATACTTGGGTTATAAGCAAGGTCATAAATTAGCTTAAAAAATATTTTATATATTATTAAGATTTACTTATTATTAAACATTTATTTTAGTTATCATTTCCATTTAATGCTTTCCTTGGCTTAACTTCAACTTTTCTAATGAGCTGCCAGTGTGTCCTTTAGCAAGTAGAGTCCTTGGTCCCCAGTAGAAGCCTCTCCTTCTGCGTCTCGCCCTCCCTCTTTGCCCCTCTCTGGCTGCCATCAGCTTTGTCATCGGCACGTCTGAGTGCACAGGGAATGGTCGAAAGTGCACTTGCACCACGGCTCCGTCGACGCCTTTGCATCCTTCTCCGTGTCCGTGCCCTTTTTTGCACTGATTCCTGTTGTTCGAGACCAGCGATGCGTGGCTGCTGTGATAAAAAATAACCGAAAAGTGTCGGATGCATCCTGGAGAGTAAGAGAGAGTCCTGATTAGGAGGAGCTGTGCATGCGCCGCCAAAAAAAAAGGGATGAACAGATCTCATTAGGCGGAACACTGGTATTTGGAGACGCAATCGTCTGGATGAATAATTGAAGTGCCTATTCCTTCGCCTCGTTTCGTTTCGTTTCCTTTCGTCCTGCTAGCTCCTTGCCTCCTCGCTCCTTCAGCAAGCAATAAAGTTGCCGACTCGACAAAGTCGCATTAATCATTCGCATGTGTGGCACACTTTCTGCGGCAAATTGGGATGCGGCATTAAATTAATTGAAAACATGCTCGGATTATGTTTGCCCAACCTGCGAGCAGGGATGATGGATGAGCAGGGGTAGAGGCCGGGGGAATCCCGTGCTCCCGTGCAGTCTGGGAAACGAAATAAATGATGAGAGTGGAGTGCGCGGAGTGCGCGGAATGCGGGACCCCAGAGAGATCAAAGGAGTCATCGCAGTCGAGCCAAATGTCAACGGAAAGTTGCCGGAAAGCAGCGTCTTCAGTTGACCTTTGTGGGTTCCGGAACTCTTCTACAACGATCTCTGATTTCCCCCAGCAAGGTCACCCCTTTAAGAGAGTTTCATAAATTAAGGAGAGTAAAGGATAATTTTAAAAAGGAGCAAATACAAGCTCATATTCGTTGTAACTTCAGCTCAAAGGATTAGCTTATGTGACACTTCCTGGAAAATTTTTCAATCCGCCAAAGTTGTAATTCCAACTCTGCACCCCTGGCCTTGCCCCAACTTTTATCTAAGCCCAGCAGGACCTAGGAAAATAACGGCGAGCATGAGTCGTTAATGGGGCAGGAGCTATAAATAAGCAATTTCCCAGGATGCCGGGAAAAGGTCAACTCGGAAATGTCTTGGCTGATTAATCGGGATGCGTAGCCGAAGCGATATAAAGCTAATTCAGCAAAGTGACTGCCCGAAAGTGAAAGGTTTACAATTAAAGGCAGGGATTAAAGGAGGAGCTGGAGAAGGAACAGGAGAAGGAACAGGAGCAAGAGTTAAACCAGGAGCTGGACCTGGAGAGCTGGAGAGAGTGTCCCCAAAGCCCTTTTGGCAATGAATCGGAATAATTTTGTGCTCGCCATGTGAGCCATCTGCGTCGATTCTCGCACTTTTAATGGCCAATCCCAACGATGAGTTGTCGAAAATCACGGCCGGCTGTATTGAAATGAGGCTTGGCCCGAAGGACACAAATAAATACAACAAAAAAAAGATAGAGAAAGAGAGAGAGCAAGAAATATGCCCAGTCAGCCATCTGATGGCCAGCTGCGTGACGTGGCTGCCAGTGGCCGAGATGACCCGCTCCTGCAGTGACCCAACCAACGCCGCCCCAAGACACAGACACCTCCAGTTCGGACCGGCTCCCTCCTTGCCCCGGGAATTTTCCATATATTAAAAGAGATCAAAATGCAAAATAACGTAAAGCGAGAGGCGTCACAAAAAGTCTGAGCTGAGGGGGCCCACAGGAGAGTGACAAACCGAGTGGACACCGAAAATGGGAGAAAGACTACCCTGCCAAGATGCATAGAGAGTTGAGGGGTAAACAAGGTTTTTAATTTGGAATTTATATAATATATAAAAAAATAAATAACAAGGTGTGACCTTACTCCTTTAAAAAGCTCGTAAAGAAGGGATTTTTTTAAAGTAAGAACATGGCCACACTAAACCAAGACTGTTCCCGTGCAAACCCAAGCTTTGCTTCAAAAAAATTAACTTTAAAGATTAACAAAGATTCAAGTTTAGTTTTTATTTCACAAATTTCCCCCCAAAAAATAAGCACAGCTTATGGCGCATCAAAGAATCAAGAATAAATACCACAAAGTTAAGTCGCAAAGATCAAAGAAAACTTTTACCCCAAAGAAAGCACAACAAATTGCATTATGTTAAACTGAAGAGTTTCTTGTTTGGGGTTTTTTTTTGTTGGTTAATGTTTCCTGATAAGCTTTAGGTAAAGTTGCTGCTTTTATTACCTTAACGGGAAATTTAATTCTGGCTCTCCTTTTGAAAAAAATAGCCAATACTTTAATCCTCTTGTGGCGTCACCACAAAAAGTTTGTTGGGGTCACCAAAAAAGTATAAAAACCACAACTGAAACCCTGACCTTTTGGGCAACATTTACAACCAATATATACTACATTTACATATATATATAATATATATATTTCAGTAATTAGCATACACATAATGCCAACTCAAGTCGAACCGCATGGCACAGTCGATGGACCTTGGTCCTGGCACCGGACTGGGTAGGGTGTGCCTGTGCTGTGTGCTGTGCGAATGGGTTCCTACATATTTATGGTGTGTTTACATAGCAACAAAAAAAAAAGAATAAACACCCGATATATATACATAAATATGTATATCTGCCCATATGTATGTATATGTTGATGTGTGTGTGTCCGGACACACGTTCTCAATAGTTCCATCCTTGCATCTGCAACGGCGTTTTTATGCAAAACAACTGTTTGCTGTCAGCGGCACAGCGGGCGTCGTCAGCAGTTGTTAAAAGGGGGTTGAGCCGAGGAGGGGGGTGTCCTGGCGGGGTGATGGAGTCAGCAGGACGGCGGAGCCAACAACTGAATTGGCCAACTACTGAATGGACAACAATGCCAGGACCAGCCAGGACCAGCCAGGACCAGAGCGCACCAGAAGCAGCACACTTTAAAGTGACCAAGGCATTGATTTAATGAATGTTGCTCAACATTTGTTTGCCTTTGGCCACATTTGCCTAGCAACCTTTGGCAAGCCGCCATTTTAGTTTTAGGTTTTTATTGATTTTTTATTGGGAAGCGAAGGATATAGTGATATATCCTTACAATATTGAAATTAAAAGCTTAGCTATCGATACTTTAACCTTGCAATATGTCTAAAAATCAAACTGTATGCTATTTTTGATATTTTTTATATTTCTTTTAATTTATCGATATATTTCGATAAATCTCAATATAAATCTCTTATTTTTCTCCATATCCCCCTTCCCATCAGGCCTCAAATTACATTTTTTTCCAACTCACGTTTATTGGCCCAATCAATGGTGAAGGATTCTTGTTGTTAATTTGCTCAAAGCTACCTTTCATCTGTCATTAACAAACATGCACAGTCCAAGGACTCGCAAATATATATTTCATTTCCATTTCGGGGCAAGAGTCAGGGGGGAGAGAGAGGTAAATGTAGGGGCGGGTTCAGGATGTGTGCCGGAGTCCCACCGAACATCATCGTAATTAATTTCGAAATGTTGCCCTTTAACTTTAATTTGGCTTATTTGATTTCGTTGGCTTGGCTTTACCATTTTGCATTTTCCATTTTCCTGCCCATTTGCCTGTGTGTGTGTGTGTGTGCCTCTGCCCCTGTGCCTGCCCCTGTCCCTCTCCCTGCCCCTGTCCCTACCCTCGTCCTGCCCCTTTATCTCTCTGTTTGCTCGTCAAATGCAAATATTATCGCATGTCGCATGAATGGACATTTGCATAATGTGCACTGCTTAGTTTGGTCAACAGCTGAATTAAGTTATACGGATTATCATTATTGTGTATTATTGTTTGCGCACATTCCACCGCAGCCACGCCCCTCTGGCAGCCCCTTCGCACGTTCTTCATTTCCCTGTTCATCCGGGTCGCGCACATATGTCATTAAAGGCTGCATCAGTTTCGGTTGGTCCTTCCACATTCTATATGAAAATGGGCTGTTACGAAACCTGGGAATTTGGTTTCAATTATATGGAAATTCCAATAATTGTAAAAGGCCCAGCGTGATGCATTGAATTTTGATTGAAAATCGTATTGGCTTTGAATGTGAGAATGTGAGCGAAATATTTGTATTTATCGATGAGGTGTTTTGGGGATTTAATTAAGGCATACCTGGGGTGTAGAATAATAATAATAATAATGGGGAACTAGACTCTAGCAACTGTGTTATATATCATTTAAGCCCCTTAAGAAGAGTTTAAAGAAACTCAACAGAGTTTCTATTTAGTTCTTCTCTCTTTTTCTTAAGATTTCTGGTAATAGTTAGTTCTTCCTTTACGTCGTCTTCTGGCCTACTTAATGCACTTGAGCCGCCATAATTGGCTGAAACGTAAGTCAAGTATGCACATTAAAGAGCTTATGCTAACAATTAAATTATTTTTAAGAGAGAGCACACAAAGCACATAAAAACAGGCACACACTCGTACACACACTTCTAAAAAATGTTTCCACTGGGCTTGCCTCGAATAATGCGCATACGCAGCGTTGTACGCGGAACGTCAAAGGCAAATGGCTCAAGTGACGGCCGTTTGACGTGACGATAAGAGAGGAGAGAGAGGGGCCTGAACTGGGCTGGGTTCATGGCCAAAACAAGTGTGTGTGTGGGTGTGAGAGTCTAATCAATTTGCTTGCTGGTTAGTAAAGTAAAGTAAAGTTTTTTAAGAAAAAAAAAATTCTACCTTGTGACATTTATCGCGATGAGAACCACACGGTCTTAAGCTGATTCCTGCCGTTAATGATAAAAGTTTTTAACGCTTTAAAACTGGCTTGGAGAGGGGTAGCAGGAGGGGAGATGAAGGTAAAGTCTGGCTAAATCCGAGAGCAATCTTCGTCGTCCTTTATTGTCACCACGCACGCACGCTCGCTCGAGATACGGTCCCCGCATTTTGTTACCAATTAATTGTTTACCCTTGTCAGTCAGTCGTCACTTGTCACCGCACAACCCCTCGGAGGGGAGGGGATGCAGGGAAAATGAAAGCGTATTTGTTTCAATGGCTTTCCCATTTTGTTTTCATTCGGTTGCGTAATGGTCATAAATGACTGACTCTCTCTCTTTTCGCATGGGGAAAATCCAGAGCCACAGGGCCATCCATCAACAGATCAGAATTGAGACATCAGCTTATGTGAAGGGATTTAGAGAGGAGGGAACAGGGAACAGGAAACAGGAAACTGGCAGGAGGATGCCTGCCACAAGATTAAGTCAGACTTTAAACAGATGACCCGAGTTACATGCTTTCCCTTTGTATTTCTTTAAAACAAATTACTAAGGAAGCCAAGGATATTAGGTGTGCTGCCAGGATAACTTCCCCCAAGGGCATTGTCCAAGAGCTACTTACCAAAACACTACCAAAACTCTGTCCCCTAAGCTAAGCTGCTCCACTCATTTCCTGCAAACTACCGGACTTGCAGACGACTTTCAGACTGCCAAAACTCGGTTCCAATTTCAATTAGTGCCTCCGCTCCAGGCCAAGACCAATCGAGGTGGAGCTCCAGAGCCCAGAGCCCAGAGCCATGTCCAGAGTCCGGCCAGAGCGGCCACAAAGCTGCCAGCAATTGGGCTAAACATCTGCACACATCCTGGGGCCCAGCTGCATCCTGCATCTTTAGGTTTAGGTAGCTGTGTATCTGTATCTCCAGCTGTATCTCCAGCTGTCTGTGTATCTGTAGCTGTCTCTGTATCTGCGTCCTTGGCCAAAATGTAGCTGCATCCGCTTCTGTGGCCGGCTCTGAGCTCTTCATTTGATTCCGTTTCGGTTTCGCTCTTGCGGCTTGTGGCCAAAACTTGCTTCGGTGGGGTTCAGACTTCGCTTTTCCCCCTCTTAGTTTTCCTTTTTTTTTAAGCAGACTTTTGCACCCTCCACGAACACGTGTAAATTTGACAGTTAAATAAACGGCAATGCTGTGCATTTGCGGTGAAAAGATTAAGCTGTTTGATCGCAAAATCAACAGCCGCATAAAACGGATTAAAAATAAAAATCACTCTCGATAAAAACACATATCCCATATACACATACTATATATATATATATATATGGTGGGAAATCGCACTCTGATTGCTTTTTGTGGTGTCCATTTAATGTTTCGTTAGTCCCGGAATCCCGGAGGCCGGAGGCCGGAGAAAGGGCTGCCGGCAGCTGAACAGCTGCTGATGATTGCCGGACAGTGTGTGTGTCACCCAGATAAGATATCGAGTCCTGGCTTGATTGGGTCCCCAGGCCTGTCCTTATATAGCCACAACTCATTGACTGCCGCTTGCGATTGAAATTCCGCTCGAAATGCTGACAATTTGCGGTTGATGCTCGATGGGAATGTGGCATTTAAAGCATTCAAAATACAATAAAAAATACAATACAAAAAAATCAAAGCAAGCACTAAGAGTAGCTCCTAAAATCATTGCATTCTTTGGGCTTTATGAGTTAAATACAAATAAAAATAAGTTAAAGCAAGTTAATAATTCATCATCCAGAAAAGGATTCTGTCTTTTCGACTTTTTCCCCTTTACCCTGGATAAACTCACCGATCGTTAATCCGTCTTAGTTGAGCAAGGAGCCAGGATGCTGATGGCCAAGTTGAATGCATAAATCATGGCGTTATATATATATATATATACCCCTCATCACAACCGATTCTAGCCCGGTTGTGTTATCATCTGCGTTTCTGTTATCATTATATACAAATTTACATAATTTGTGTTTACATTTTTGTGAACGAGGAGAAAGGAAAAGACGGAGCTAGAGCTGGGAAACCGGAAACCCGGAAACCGAGGAAACTCGGCTAACAAGTCGGGGGGCAGGGGCAGCAGTTGATAAACATAATCAAAGTGCAGGCAGAACTGCTCAACCATCCCTCGTTCTTTTGTATTCTGTTTTTTTTTTTCGTTATACTTTTCATACTTTTTGTTAGAAAAACTTTACGCCGAATTAAAAACCAAAACAAAACGAGCACCCGGGGAGGAGAGGAGACACAGTCGAAAGTTGAGAGACATAAAACAAAGCTGGCAAAATATGTTTACTATTCTCCTTCGGAGCCGGGAAAATGCTAGAGGAGCCTAGGAAAATGGTTGGGAAAATTTTGTGAGAACTTTTTTTTGGACGTTGTTGTCAATTTGATTGCATTTCAGTTTCAGCGGGTTGTTTGGCGAGTTTGGTTTCTCTGGAGCTCAGCTCCAAAATTAAAGATGCCGAGAGCTGCATTTGACATTTTTCAAAGACTAATGAAAAGTGCTTCTATCTGTATAAGTATGTGGGGTGGCAGGAAATTGCCTTGAAGGGGAAGGGACTCGGAAAAGCCTGATTAGGAGCGGAAGCTGCAGCAATCTCCAGTTGGTTAATGGAATTAGCCGCCGCCTATATTGCCCGGGCAACGCTCATTTCCCTCTTAACTGGCGCCTGCCTTTGTTTCCCGCGTTTTCCTCACCTTTCGGTGGGCCATAATCTTTGCCTAAGGGAAGAGTGTGCACTGGGGAAAATTGGGGAAAATCAGCATAAGCTTAGGAAGTAAGGTTTCCCTTAATTCTCTTCATTACTCCACAAACTTTCCCTAGCAATCCCTCACTTCTTATACCCCCAGTTTTCCCTCTGTATTTCCCTGCCTTTGACTACAATTTTCCTTAGACATTTAATGCACAGAGTCCTCTGCTGGCATTGCCAGGGCTTAGCCATGATTGCACTCTGGGCTTAAGTGCCGCCAAACGAATTCAGAGCGTAACTGAAAATTATGAATCTATCACAGGCGGAGGAGCACACACGGTTTTCAGCTGGAAAAACTAAGGGGAAAAGCGTGGAGTACACAGTATATATAGTATATGTATATGTGAAATGTTGAAAAGGGAGAACACGGAAAAGCGTAATCCAAAGGCAACGAAAAATCCGCATAATAAAAGGGATTCGCAATGTGGAATCTGTTGCCAGGATATGCTATATCCTTCTCCTTTCCGACTCCTCCTGCTCCTAGTCCTAGTCCTACTCACTGCCGGAATGCATGAACATAAGGAGCATAAGCAGGAGCAGAAGCAGGAGCAGGAGCAGGAGCAGGAGCAGGAGCAGGAGTAGAAAGGAACCTCATGAATATTATTACGCATACGCCCTGTGTGCGCGGGATTTGCCACTGTACCAACTCAATGCCAGAATTCCCTCCACTTTCCACTTTAATACAAAAGCTACAAGGCAGCCGCCATAAATGGCATCTATTTAACTAACTTCAACTTGCCAAATTGGGGGCTCAAGTCTCAGGGCCAAGGAAAAAAGCGCAAACTTTTCACTGCCCATTGCCAAAACAAGTGTCAAGTGGTCACACAGACCCCAAGCTGGATCCAGAGCTGAAGGAGCACAGGAAAAATGAAACTATAAACTGTTTTTGAAAGAGCTTCATCAAAATTTATGTGTTTGCCGGAGCTGGGGAGCGAGGAGACAAAGTTGAAATGAAATTTGTGCCAAAGGACCAGGCCATCTGCCCAGACAGACAGACGGGAGAGAGGGGAGAGCGGAGAAGGAGACCCAGGACCTCAGACAGATGAACTGCACTGCAAGGACAAGGTGTTGACGGCCCCTTTTGCCGCCCATCTCTGGTGCGGCTTATCCCTGAGTCAGTCACTCAGTCAGTCAGTCAGTTGGGGAGATATATATTTACGATAAAAGTGGCCGGAAGCTGGGCAGATCGGAGACGGAATCGGAATCGGAGTCCGGAATAACTGGCTTATTTATTGCGCTCATCTCAATTGGCCACTCGTGAGGGAATGCAGTTTAGAGCGGACTACAGAGATCCCTCCTGCTAGCTGGACTTCAAAGAGGTTTGTCTTATTAAAGGCAACAGAGTGATGATTTCTGGGTGTTTTATATAGATCAGGACTTATGGGGAAAGAGAATATATATTTTAAGGCTTTAAGCAGCTTCTTAAAAATATATTTTGAAGCCTAGCAAAGGAAGGTTAAATACCAGAAAAAGAATATATATTTTAAGGCTCTAAACAGCTTCTTAAAAATATATTTTAACACCTGGCAAACGTGAATTAGATACAGGAATAAATAATATATATTTTAAGGCTGTAGATAGCTTCATAAATTTATATATTTTAGCACCTGTTAAAGGTAGATTAGGTACAAGAAAAACTCAAAAAGTAATGGAAAGAATTTAGTAATTAAGAAGTAATCATAAAATATAGAAAAAAGAAGGCCTTGCCTTTGGGCTCGTCCGGGAGTTGAACCCGGGACCTCTCGCACCCGAAGCGAGAATCATACCCCTAGACCAACGAGCCAGTTGAAAAATGGATTAAAAATTATAAATATAAATTATTTATGACTTTTACTTACTTCAAAAATTCTGAAGCTGTTTTATATTTATTGTTTTTTTATTATTTTTCAACTCCTTGCTTGATATTTGCTTAAGAAGATTAACTTTTTTGAAATTAAAATTAAATTAAAAAAAAAAAGATTAATAATTAATTAAAGATTAATTCTGGCTGGAATAAATACATAGAAATGTGTTCAGCTGTTAAAATGAACGTAGTATGCAGCTGCAAATATTGTGTAAACATTAAAACAATATTAAAAAGGTGTTTAAATATTTTAAATATTAAAAGAGAAAAGATTACTTTAAAGCCTTTGTTTTTTTTATTATAACTTAAATAGTGATAAGTGGTCGCAGTGCACAAACCTCTTTAAATATTATTATAATTAAATAATGATAATACTTTTGAGGACTTTACTTTGTGTAAATTAATTTATAGCAATTGATTAAGCTTTAAATGTTGTATTATAATTAATTATTTATTGCTTTTTATGGCCATTCAATTGGTTGATTAATGTACAAATGAAAATTTATACAAATATATATAGAAATATTGATTTGATAAAATTTATTGCTTGTCTTTCATTTAATTTCAATTTAATGTTGTACAAAAAAAATATTGTATCCTGTTCAAGTAATTTATAAACTTTTAAAGTGCCTTCTCATTGCATTTAGAATTTTTCCAAGATTTATAAACTTTACCTTTGGTAAACTTACCCCTTAATGTGCTTTAAGGGATCTTTTGCTACAAGATCCGCTCTTTTCAGTTAAAACTCTGCTCTTTAGCTCAGCCTTAAAGCTGCGGCTTTGTGTTTATTTTCACCTGAAGTCAGGGGCTTTCAGCTGCATGTTCTGAGCCAAAAGCCTGACAACTGCGCCCAGGTAGCACTGACAGCTTGCCTCCACCCTTTATTTTTTGGCGCTTTTCAGCCTGCTTTAGCTCCTCCTCCTCCTCCACCTCCGTTCTGCATCCGCTTCCGGTTCGTAAGGAGGTGGGCTTTGTCGCATTTTGAGTGCCGCCCAGCCAAAAGGATAACCCAGCGAGTGCCGTAATCATCGCCCTGCCAGCGGCAGTTTATTGTGTCGCCTCTCGCACTGACTTTTTATGATTATTGCGCCAATGTCTCATTCGGGAAGCAGCTCGTCCTCCTGCTTGAAATCCTCCTGCTACTGGAAGTCCTTCTTCCTAAAATTCGCCTCCCCCTGATCCGCAGTCAAGCCGCACTTTCATTTCCTTCCCCGAGTCGCACCTCGTCGCCTGCTTATGCTTTTGTACGTGTCCTTATTGGGCCAAGGCACCAGGGAAAATCCTGTGCATATTTTTTAATTTCGCTATTAATCTCCCCTTCGCCGAATATGTGCAAAATTCAAGAAATATCAGCTAAAAACGTGCAGATTTCTCGCTCGTTCTCCCTCGAAATAAATCGAGAAAAATAACGAAAAGGCTTAACAAAAACAGCAAATGCAAAGGGACTCTGCAGAAAAAAAAAACAGTGAAATTCGCTGAACATTTAAATTGAATTTCCGCTTAAGCCAAAAAGTCAATATCGAACTAAGAGCAGAGAGAGTAAAATACTGAAAAAACATGTTCCAAATGCGGCAAACATTTTGCAAATATCCTGCGAGGGAGCAAGCGAGCGAAGTGTCGAATGTGGCTCAAAAATAAATAAATAAATAAATATTACATTTGAGTTCACGTCGGACAACGGAAAAGGCATTTAATTTAATCAATTTTGGCATGAGCTTAAATAAAAAAAATGGCAGGTCCTGGCAGGCAAAGATTAGGGAGTTTCCAGCACCAAATCCGTTTGTCACTCAGAAAGGATTAATCCCCTTTGGTTAGGCATGAGGATTTTTAATGATTTAAAAATAATCAAGAGTGGCAGGCAGCTCGACATTTTGTGTGAGTGTCAGTTTTATTTAATTGATTTTAATAATAATAATAATAAATAAAAATCCCTAGAAATCAGGGCATTATTCATGGGCTTGATTTATTGATGCAAAGATTGAGTTGATCCTTTCCTTTTTCCTTTGTCTGGCTTGAAATTTACAACGCGTCCGCCTGTAATTGTTACTTATTTACCTTCCGAGACAGACTCGGCCAGGGATCTTGGCAAAGGACATGCATGCGGGCAGACAAATGTACATCAACTCGGTCGTCCTTCAATGCCACTCAGGTGGGGCAGGACATGCCAACGCCAGCCCAGGATTTGCAGCTCCAAGCAGGAGAACTTTTTTTTATTTTATTTTTTTTTTATTTGTATTTTTTATCGATTACACAATGCATGCAGTTTACCATTTATCAGGTGAGTAGAGGACTCTCTACCCTCCCTGCCTCGCAGTGCGACCAACACGTTAGCTACCACAATTTATGCTGTAATCGAAAAAAAGGACATAAATGGCAGCGATAAATTGAGGTTAACGCGCCAAAGTCACGTTAGCACCAGGAGAGAGAGAGAGGGAGAGAGAGAGAGAGCAAAGAAAAGGCCACACGAAAGTCAAAATGGCCAACAGCACCTGGCGTTTCCATTCGTTTCGGTTTGGTTTCGTCCCTTTCCTCAAGTCCTGCCTCCTGCTCCTGCCTCCTGCCTCCTGCTTCCACCTCCTGCTACCCGCTCCCGCCTCTGTGTGAGTGTTTTTAAGTGAAATTATATTAAGTGCGCGGACGCTGAAAATTTGCATGCGATATTCGTGTTGCCAGGCCGCTGCTATCTCTACCCAGTCCCCATTTCCACTCCCAGTCTGGCCTGATTTTCCCCTCGCCCACTTTTCCCGTTTTCCCGCTCTACCGCTTTTCCCCTTGGCTCTTTTTTATTGCATTTCGGCGGCTCGGGGAATTCGTGAAAATTCACTTTTATCAATTGATTTTGCCTTCGCACCGTTTTCCATATTGTATTTGTATGCATGCATACTTTTGTGGGCCACTGTCCATCAGCGAATTGACTTTTGACTGATCAATTTTTTGTTGGTTTTCTATATGTTATAGTTTTCCACCATTTTGCCAGAGAGTTGCAATGTTTTTCTATACAATTTTCGGCACTTGCATATGTTGTATCGATAACAGAGAAGGTACTTGGGTGCATTGGAGACTTATCGATTTTTTAGACAAAGTTAGAGAGGAGTTTTGAGGGGGTTTTAAAGATGCTGGTTTAATTTTATTTTAAATATTTATGTATTACAACTTTGCCTTAAAGTTAATATAAGAAATGTATTTAATTTAAAGGCTTTAATTCGGATTCTTCTATTTCTATTAATTTTCCAACTCACCTATCGATATTATCGGTATCATTGTTCGTTTCTTTTTATTTTAATTTTAAATATTACTTTTAATAATAAATAAATTCAATAAAATGCCTCTTTATCCTCCCGTAATCCGTGTAAATCTGTCAGCAAATTATGAGTTCTTTGCTGATAAATATCGTATTGCCATTGAATTGATATGAATTAATACAATTAATTAATCAGCTTGGCCCCGCTTGACGGGGCCAATTAATCAATGCGAGTTTCCAGCACAACATTTTGGGTTTAAACGGAGGTCCTGGCACACACACAAACACACTCACACACACACACACTCAATCCGTTAACCGCGCCAAGCGAAACGTTCAATGAATAATCGAGGTGAATGCGAGCGCACAAACAGATGCCTACTTTTCGGCGCCCCTGGATTTTTGTGGGCATTAAAAGAGCGGAAAAGAGGGGGATGGTCCTGTTTGGGGTCCTGCTTGCTCGCCTGTCAGTCGCGCTTTTCCTGCTGCTCCTATTTGTGTTGGTGCCTGTGCCTGTATTGGCTTTGTACAGCACTCACTCACACCAACACACATTATTGAGTCGATTTCTGCGGTTTTTTGGGCAAAAGAAGAAGCAAACGCGAAATAAAATAAATAAGGGAAATGTGCAAAAAGGCGGACTTAAATATTTTATAGAGGCAGCCGTTAGCCCGTTATAAACTTTAATACGCGCCGCCAAAAGTTTGCGGTTCGCCACTTCGAGTCCCGGACTGATTAATGGGCGTTACGGGCGAATGGAACAGAGAGTCAAGAGGTATTAATATCGAACGGTTTAACTTGAGGGTTTTTATTTATATTTTATTTTTTGGGGGAATACCGGGAGACGAGGCTTAAAAATTGCAGCAATGAAGGGGCTTACTTTTAAGTTAATTTATTTCATTAAGATTTTGTGGAGGTAAAACTAACTTAACTAACTTTATTGATATACTTTTAAATATTATTATATATATTTAAAACAAACCTATAAGCTTTGGAACACCCTAGAAAATTACTTTTTCCTTCAAGCAAACATTTCTAAATGTTTAAGTTATACAAACACCATGACTTCCTGTCATAACCTTCCACTAAACCCCCCTTTCAAAATACAATTGAAATATGGTTATAAGCGAATGAATATCAAATGAACCAAAGTCACCATCAATATTCACAGAGATTCGAGTGTGGCTTTGCGTAAAATTGATTTATATAAACTCTCCTCGGAGCCGGAGATCTATGATTTTTCGCATCTTGCAGAATGACATCTTGCCCACCAGGAGGTCGCTTCGCTTGTCCGTGGCAAATTTCATTACCGGACTGTCAGAGCGGCTTGTTGTTGTGGCTGATGAAGGTGGGTTAAGGGTTCACCCACACACGGAGGCAATCAGGATGCTCTGACACTGCAAATGTCATAAGTGTAATTGGGTTTTCCGGGCCTGGCAATTGTATGCGTGGTGCGCATTATGTTTTAGCCTTGATGCTCGTTAATTTTCCCCATAATACAAGGCATTTCTGGCTACTTCCAAATTGTTATTTATGTTTGCTGCCGCTGCTACTGGGAGTGTGTGTAAGTAGGTCCTCCCTGCACTTAATGCCACTTAATTGGTTCGCCTTGAACATCGATTAGGCGCCAAAACCGAAAACCTGAAAACCGACAACCAAAACCAAAACCGAGACCCCAAAAACCAGCACACACACACACACCTTGGCAGGCCGCTTTGACTTGGCTAATTGCGTTTCGCAGATTAATTGATTTATGACAGCCGCCGCGATTCGGCGGCCTCAAGTGGCCTTAAATTCCTTGAAAGCGTATAAGAGAGAGTGAGTCCTTAGTTTAATCTGAAAACCCCGAGCCGGGGACCAGATGAATACCGAATCAAAGTCGGGCAAATATGCCAGCTATGTGGGCACACGGAACGACAAAGGACGAAAGGCGCATGTAAGGACACTCAATTAAAGGCGCCATTCATGGAAACTGGCACACTGCCGTGGCGTCTGTGGGCGGGCGACTGTGGCAGGGGATTATGAATTACTAATAGGCAAACTGCTGGAATTTTCGCACGCCCAACGCCTACCTTTTCCCTCCGATGTTGACGCTTCTGTAATTATGTCTTGTGCGCTGTGGGAAATGGGAAATGGGGGGAACTCGCCCCCTCAACTACCGCCTGCCTTGGCTTAAAGTTGGCGCTTTAAAGCCGCAGAAACTGGCGTAGCCAAGTTGGAGGATAAAGTAATCACAGTTAAGTAGCCCTAAGCCCATCGATATTCAATATCCACGATGCGGCGCTTGGCATAAACTTTCAATTAATGGAAATTTCTCTACTAGGGATTAGGTTAAGAGGAAAGTTGCTAGGCTCAATCGAAGCAAGCTGAACATTTAGTATTATATCTAAGAGATACATATCTCTATCTCTCTTTGCTTGTCTAGGAATTATCATTTTCGTGAGTGCATAATCAGGCAATCAATCAATCCAACATTCTCTACCATTGTCCTGATGTAATCATTTCCATTCCCAAAAACCAATTGAGTTGTCATTGTCAAGCGGGGCGGCCTTGAAGGCCACGCCCCCCTGGCTATAGAGCCATAAGATATCGGGCACATATTGAATGGCCAATCGATCTCTGCTGCTCCTCCCTCTCTCCCTGCCAAATAGGCTTTCATTTATAAGCCAATTGTATTTCAATTGAATTTGTTCCACTGTCTCGTCTCTGCTTCTGTTTTCGGTTCTGCCTCTGGCCACGCCTACTTCGCTGTGTGTGTGTGTGTGTGTGTG